>JAODAL010026873.1:22500-55943 GCA_025379985.1 Phyllomedusa bahiana
CATCAAAGAGATTCAGGACCACATGTATGAACCTGTTTAGGTCTAAAACTCACTTTTTTGCCCATAGGTTACTATGGGCAAAAGAGTGAGTTTTAGACCTAAACAGTTTCATACGTGTGGCCCTCAATGAATAACCTCTCTGATGATGAATACCAAGAAAGGATCAACCACAATCCAATTCCCGTCTACATTATAGTCATTTGATATGTAAAGCTATTGATAACGAGGTTTTAATGAAGGAAGAAAAAAAGTTGTTTAATAGTCCTGGGTGCAAGAATTTTTATCATAGATAGTTACAACTATAAGAAATGAGAACTCAGTATTGCATTTGGCCAGGTCCGCTCTGTAACTTGTGGTCCGACATCACATTAGGCAAACCCTTATGGGAAATCAGACCTGAAGTGATGTCAGATCGAAAACACCACAGAACACTAGAGAACGGAACAGTAAGTTAACCTTTAGGCTATGTCTACAGAGCTATGTTAAAATGCCGTCCAAAATCCGACAGCATTTTAACATTGCTAGACCACGTTTCTTGTCGCGGGTTTGCGCTTAAAACCTTGATCCATTTTTGAAATATATTGACTGTACAGGAATCAGACGGGATTCCAGCGGAAGATAGGGCATGTTTTAAAATCCACCGGAATCCGTCGGTTTTCAAATACGACCAGATAAAATCCATAATGTGTAGACTACAGCACGGATTTTCTGTTGCTGTCTATGGGGCACTAGTAACAGTCAGACTTTCAGAGGATTCTTAATACTAAATCTGCCGAAAATCCAACCAAAACCCAGTGCTGTGCAGACATAGCCTTACACACTAGAGAAAAAAAAAGGCTAGCTCCAACTTTGGGTTTGGGCTATTATTGGGTTAGGGTATTTTGCAATATAAGACAAAAATCGATGTGGGCCAATCCGGATTAAATCACTCGACATTAACTTTGACATGAGTCAGAATCGTAACACGAGTCATTTCTATACAACTTGTAATATACTTATATAAATTCTGACACAATTTTGACATATGTCGGCTTCCGTAATACTAGTCAGCGATACACAAACTCCCTTCTAAGAACTCTGTGGGGACATCTAGTGGTGATATCAACCACGGCAATGTCGAATGTTGGATAATAGGATGGACATTTTGGGCCACATATATGAAATGGTTTTGGTCTAAAACTCACTTTTTTTCTCCATAGAAACCTAGAGTGAGTTTTAGACCAAAACGGTTTCATACATGTGGCCCTTTGACTTAATTCCTCCAATTCAATCCTATAGGTCAGTGTTTCTCGACTCCAGTCCTCAAGACCATACAGGTCAAGTTTTTAGGATTTCCTTAGTATTCTGCACCGGTGATATCATTATTGTCAGCGCATTCTGCACAGGTGATATCATTATTGTCAGTGCATTCTGCACAGCGGATATCATTATTGTCAGTGCATTCTGCACAGGTGATATCATTATTGTCAGTGCATTTTGCACAGGTGATATCATTATTGTCAGTGCATTCTGCACAGGTGATATCATTATTGTCAGTGCATTCTGCACAGGTGATATCATTATTGTCAGTGCATTTTGCACAGGTGATATCATTATTGTCAGAACATTCTGCACGGGTGATATCGTTATTGTCAGTGCATTCTGCACAGGATAGATCATTATTGTCAGTGCATTCTGCACAGGTGATATCATTATTGTCAGTGCATTCTGCACAGGAGATATCATTATTGTCAGTGCATTCTGCACAGGTGATATCATTATTGTCAGTGCATTCTGCACAGGTGATATCATTATTGTCAGTGCATTCTGCACAGGTGATATCATTATTGTCAGTGTATTATGCACAGGTGATATCATTAGTGTCAGTGCATTCTGCACAGGTAATATCATTATTGTCGGTGCATTCTGCACAGGGGATATCATTATTGTCAGTGCATTCTGCACAGGTAATATCATTATTGTCGGTGCATTCTGCACAGGTGATATCATTATTGTCAGTGCATTCTGCACAGGTGATATCATTTTTGTCAGTGCATTCTGCACAGGTGATATCATCATTATTGTCAGTGCATTCTGCACGGGTGATATCATTATGGTCAATGCATTCTGCACGGGTGATATCATTATTGTCAGTGCATTCTGCACTGGTGATATCATTATTGTCAGTGCATTCTGCACAGGGAATCTTATTGTCGTGCATTTTGCCAGGGATATCATTATTGTAGGGATTTGCACAGGTGTTACTTATTGTCAGTGCATTTGCAAGTATATCATTTTTGTCAGGGATTCTGCACGGTGATATCATTTTGTCATTTCATTCCACAGGGGAAAATTGTTGTCAGTGTATTCTGCACTGGTGATATCATTATTGTCAGTACATTCTGCACAGGAGATATCATTGTTGTCAGTGCATTCTGCACAGGGGAGATCATTGTTGTCAGTGCATTCTGCACAGGTGATCATTATTGTCAGTGTATTCTGCACAGGTGATATCATTATTGTCGGTGCATTCCGCACAGGAGATATCATTATTGTCAGTGCATTCTGCACAGGAGATATCATTATTGTCAGTGCATTCTGCACAGGTGATATCATTAGTGTCCGTGCATTCTGCACAGGTGATATCATTAGTGTCCGTGCATTCTGCACAGGTGATATTATTGTCAGTGCTCTGAAAAAAATGAAATGGGAGCTCTGATTGGTTGCTATGGGCAACAAAGTGAGACAGTTTTCATTCATGTGTCCCCAAGAGTCCTCTGCTGGTGACCTATCCTTAAAAACCCAAATAGCAAAAATAGCAAGCACTTGGAAACCATGGAAATTCCGGCCCCATCACTGGAGATTGGCAACAGGTGTCAGGTTTAAAAGTACAAATGGCAAGTCGTAAGGATGTGACAAGCCTTACTCCAGGTTATGACTTAAAGGTCTGCCCTCCCTGATGCTAAGGCATGGCACTAACATGTTTACACCTCTGTATAGCATAAGGCACATACATGAAGATATTACTTGGGGATTTACAGATAATTATTGTACAATGGGGCCGACTGGGTCTTGCAAGAATTCCCCTTTTTGTTAGTGGTGGACCTCTTTTGGTGATGGTGGTAATTATTATTGTGCTTTGGACTTTGGTTGAAGTCAAATTTAACCTGAATCTAGTGATTCCATTTAGGTCAGTCCGAACCAAATTTTGGCGAAAATTACACCAACAATTGACCCTTACCTTAACTTGCAGTTCTGTTTATGGGTTGTTATGCAATTTTAGGGATAACTTGCTGCTCAGCAGCACTCTTGGATCAAAGGCTTTTGAGGTATGGTGTTGCTTCCACTGCAACAAGGAAAGTCTAACACCCACTTGTACCATAACCAGTAACACAAACCTCTTTGCATGAAGGCCCAGAACATGACCACCACCAACGCAAATTGATGATGGGCTGCTAAACTACAAATCCATTTAACTACATCAGTATACAGGGATTTGTATGTATTACTTTCCAAAAAGATAGGAAACTTCTTTTTTTACCAGAGTTTCCCTTTAAAACTGGAGACATTTGCTAAGCATGTGTATGGTACTCTTGCGTGAGAAGCATTCAGCATGAGTGTTGTCCCCTATCATGCATAGCATGTGACTGCTGGAACTTTTGAACTTCTAACTAAGTGATATTATGTATCACTGGAGTCTTGTGGAGAAAATCAGCAAATCTATGTTCAAAGTAAACATGTAAATCACATTTACAAGAGAACATGTCTGTGACCTCACTATTCCACTATTCCAGTCTCATCTCTGGTCATGCTGTTATGATGCCTCTATAATAAATCTATTATAGCCTAATTATCTAGACCTTACAGTCTGACTCAGGCAGAAACGGAAATGTTAACTTTTGACCAGACATATGGAGCTTTTTTTGTCCCCACAGTTTTACTTTCCTGAATGCTGCAGATGACCCTGTCTTCTTGGCTGCACCTCAAGCCTGAACTGACCAAGAGCCAGTGCTCCCTCAGGTTGCAGTGGCCTCAGGATACAATACTTTCTCTATATAATGGTCTTTCCTTGGACATTGTATCTTGAAGCCACACTGACCATACAATGCGAGAGACACTACTGATCTGTGGCTTGTGTGGTTGATGGAAGATTCGTCCAATCATCATGAAAATTTTACTTGGAAACCATTTGTATTGGTAAAGTAAATGCAATGATTGGCAGTCTCGGGCAACCAAGCCACATGGTAACTAATGCTTGGTTGTCCATAGGTTCGGCATTGTGTGCCATCTAGATTGTCCATAGGTCCAACACTGTGTCACATCTGGATTGTCCATAGGTCCAACACTGTGTCACATCTGGATTGTCCATAGGTCCAACACTGTGTCACATCTGGATTGTCCATAGGTCCGGCACTGTGTCCAGAGGTCCAGCACTGTCTCCCATATGGATTGTCCAGAGGTCCAGCACTGTGTCCCATCTGGATTGTCCAGAGGTCCAGCACTGTGACCCATCTAGATTGTCCATAGTTGCGGCACCACGTCCCATCGGGATTGTCCATAGATGCGGCACTGTGTCCCAGCGGGGGTGTCCTTAGATGCGGCACTGTGTCCCATCTAGATTGTCCAGAGGTGCTGCACCACGTCCCATCTGGATTGTCCATAGATGCGGCACTGTGTCCCATCTGGATTGTCCATAGATGCGGCACTGTGTTTCATCTGGATTGTCCATAGATGCGGCACTGTGTCCCATCTGGATTGTCCATAGATGCGGCACTGTGTTTCATCTGGATTGTCCATAAGTCTGGCCTTATGTCAGATCTGGATTGTTCATAGATGCGGCACTACGTCCCATCTGGATTGTTCATAAATGCGGAACTGTGTTCCATCTGGATTGTCCATAAGTCTGGCACTATGTCAGATCTGGATTCACCATAGGTGTGACACTGTCTCCCATCGGAATTGTGCATTGGTCCAGCACTGTGTCCCATATGGATTGTCCATACGTCTGACACTGTATCCCATCGTGATTGTGCATAGGTCCAGCACCTTATCCCATCTTTATTGTCCATAGGTCCGGCACCACGTCCCATCTGGATTGTCCATAGATGCGGCACTGTGTTCCATCTGGATTGTACATAGATGCGGCACTGTGTCCCATCTGGATTGTCCATAGATGCGGCACTGTGTTTCATATGGATTGTCCATAAGTCTGGCATTATGTCAGATCTGGATTGTCCATAGATGCGGCACTGTCTCCCATCTGGATTGTCCATAGATGCGGCACTGTGTCCCATCTGGATTGTACATAGGTCCGGCACTACATCCCATCCAAATTGTCCATAGATACAGCACTGTGTCCCATCTGGATTGTCCAGAGGTCCAGCACTGTATCTCATCTGAATTGTCCATAGATACGGCACTGTGTCCCATCTGGAGTGTACATAGGTCCGCCACTGCGTCCCATCCGAATTGTCCATAGATACGGCACTGTATCCCATCTGGATTGTCCAGAGGTCCGGCACTGTATCTCATCTGAATTGTCCATAGATACGGCACTGTGTCCCATCTGGATTGTACATAGGACCGGCACTACATCCCATCCGAATTGTCCATAGATACGGCACTGTGTCCCATCTGGATTGTCCATAGATACGGTACTGTGTCCCATCTGGATTGTCCAGAGATCCGGCACTGTATCTCATCTGAATTGTCCATAGATACGGCACTGTGTCCCATCTGGATTGTCCATAGATGCGGAACTGTGTTCCATCTCGATTGTCCATAAGTCTGGCACTATGTCAGATCTGGATTGACCATAGGTGTGACACTGTCTCCCATCGGAATTGTGCATTGGTCCAGCACTGTGTCCCATCTGGATTATCCATAGGTCCAGCATTGTGTCTCATCTGGATTGTCCATAGGTCTTGCACTGTGTCCCATCTGGATTGTCCATAGGTCTTGCACTGAGCCCAGTTCAGCCTTTGATGCACCAATTAAATACTATTTGCGACTATCCAGCTGGTTGCATTTATGTGAACACAATTCCGCAATATTTTCTTTTGGCAGTATAAACATAATTTCCAACCTATGATATGTCTGCATCTGACGATTTCCTTCCTCTTGTCTTTAAGGCTATGTTCACACGGCTTAATTGCGGGACGTAATTACGCCCCGCAATTACGCCGTGTGGCCGGGGCGGGAGCGGGGGAGTGAGCGGGGGGCCGGCACTTCGCCGGCCCATTGACTTGAATTGCCAGCGGCGCGTATACGCCGCTAGTAATTCACATGTCAATTATCTCCCAGCCCGGCGGCTTCGCCGGGCGGGGAGAGGAGACATAATCCATAGTTCTCTATGAGAACTGTGGATTACCGTAATGAATGGGCCGTTTTCGGCCCGTAATTGGCGCACTTCGGCGCGTAATTACGGACCGAAATACGGCCCATTTTAAGCCGTGTGAACATGGCCTTAATAGTCCATTTATAATTGAAGCAGACGTCCACAATATACTACTATTATGACTGTTTATTTTCCAAAATGTAACATGTATTAGAAATTAAAAAAGGTACTTGCATTTGTTTAGTTTGTCCGAGATTTGTACATCAGCATTTAGCTGGCGTTTAAGTCCTAGGGCCACATGTATGAAATCTGTCTAGGTCTAAAACTCACTTTGTTGCACATAGCAATCAATCACAACACCCCTCTCATTTCCTATCATGCTCTGGAAAAATGAGAGGGGCACTCTGAGTGGTTGCTATGGGCAACAAAGGGAGTTTTAGACCTAGACAGGTTTCATACATGTGGCCCCTAGAGTCCATGGAGATCTTTGTAGCGAGGATTTAGTAGCTGATCAAGGGGTGCATCACACACCTGTACGAGCGATATTTAAAAGGGCCCTGCCCTTTTTTCAAACGTGAGAATGAAGAGTGCAACCCTTCAAAATGTCGCTTGTACAGATGCAGCCATTGATGAATGCATCAGAGGCCGAACTATTGGTTGCATCACATCACGTCATGTATTCCTACCTATATTTGGCCATAAGTATGAAGTCCTAGAGAATTTCCAACAGATCTGGTCTTTGGAAATGATGGCCTTTGGGATAGTTCCATTTTTTCCCTAATAGCAGTTGCAGTTACAAGTCTTGGAAGTGCCCTAAAATCAATAAACAAATTCAGGAAAAAGAACTGATGTAAGTTTGCAATAATCTGCAGAGTATAAAACAACTCTCCACTTTGCCCATAATACAGAGAGTAATAAATACAATATACACACAGTTATTTTTCTGCTGTCAGCTCTGATACTATGAAGAAGCAGCATAGATTCTGCTAAAAGCAGGCACATGGTGAGCAACATAGGAGGTGCTGGGACATATAGTGGCATTGCACCACGGTGGCAATGCAACACTATTAAAATGTTTAAAATCACAGAAAAAGGGTATACTCATTGGTATTAAGGCAGGTCAAAAATAATAAAATGCTTAAATCTATTTTTTGGGCATGGAGAAGGCAGAATTGCACACTGGAGCCTGGTGATAAAACTTCCATGTAGGGACTATTTAAAGTAAAATCTTTCAAAATCCTTCTCCATGTGTCCATGACTGCATTTTATTTTATTATAGTAAGTGTGAATCTAATTCATAATCCAATGCGATGATTTAATGAGACCTAATATATGTAAATTCAGACATTCAGAAAGTCCTGGTTTGACTCCTCAGTTGTGTATAGCGCTTGCACTGATCATGTACCACTGTGCTCTTCCTAGCAGCCCTCTGGGAGCACTAATGTGTGGAATTTACATATATCTCTGCTTGAACACTATTGTAAAGAAAAGCTCCAAATCCCGGATTGTTAGTAGTCCTCAAGGACTGGTTTGAGAACCTCTAATCCAGTGGTCGACTACTTTCAACACTGCAGCAGGCTGGCTGAGCATCAGGACAGTTGTATATTAATCTATCACATCAAAGCTCCCCTGACTCAGCTGCAGCAGGGAGCAACTGCATTTGGTTATTTCAGAGAAATCCACTACCTCCAGCAAGAAGAACTTGGAAACATTTTGATAATATAGATAATAAATGGCACAATCTCCAGTAATAAAGTTTTATTGATTTTTGGTACATGAGGTCAGGAGAATTATCAATTCTGATTTAATCAAATTTGTAGGTGGAAATTCACCTTAACGCCAGGTCTATATGTGCCGGAATTTTTTACACCATGGATCTCAACACAAATCCAGGGCCAATAATGTGATTATTAGAAAGCAAAAGTTGCATGTACGACATGTGGATTTTGCTATATATTTTCCATTTCACTCCCATAAATTGTAGAGGGGCATATAGCAGTCTGCTACAGAATGAGCGTGCTGCACACCTGAAAGTTTCTACTACATGTAAGGCTTGTCCCATATCTGCAGTGGTTTTTTTCTTCCAAATTTTGGTGCAAAGTTTTCAAGGATTTTCTTGAGGATTTTTTTACATTAACTTCTAAGGTTGGGTTCGCATGGTGTTTGATGATGCAGGTTTTGCAACAGTATTTGTAAGCCAAAACCAGGAATGGGTCCAAAATGCGGAGGTACAAGCCTTTACATTATATTTTTTGTCTTTGTGGGATTCATTCCTGGTTTCAGCTTACAAATACTAATGTGAAATACATAATAAAATTCAGTACTTCATGTAACTATGTGGTTGCAATAGAAAAGTTGAAAAATGCAGCAAAAAGTTGCACATTGTAAAGCGCAACATATTGCAGATTGTCACATACACATTTATTATGATCATTAAACATGTTTTGCGACCTCCTGGCATTGGGTGTAGCTGCACTGAAGGAGGACAAGGCTTCATGGGAAAGCGGGTGTGACCATGATGTGACAAGCTGCACCAAAAACTGCTCCAAAGGTATGTTCACACGGCATATTGTTCAATACGTTGGGTGTTTTAGAAGTACGCGCTGGCCAACATGTACTTCTAAAGTGTGTGGGGAGGCCGGCCCCATTCACTTCTATTATCCACGGTATGTAAACGCCGGGAAGAAGTTACATGTCACTTCTTTCTCCCGACGTACAATACGCCCATATTGCACGCCAGGGAAGATGAGCATAATTCATAGTTCTCTATGAAAGCTATGAATTACCATAACTGTGGGGCGCAATTTTGACATATTGTGGCGCAGTTACGCGCCAAAATACTCCCTGCAATTATGCTGTGTGAACATACCCAAAAATGTGCCAAAATTCTATCGTACAAAGTACAACTAGTAGTTGGTCTAAAAAGCTAGACAAGTTTAAAGATGCACCAGATTTATCAAGCAACATGAGCCACTGTGATAAATCTGGTGCATTTTAGGCTGTCTGTCTAAGTTTATGTTGTCTAACTTTTAGACAGTGATAGTAAACGAGGGTCACTGTGTGAACCCAGCCTAAGGGAGAAGGCAAAGTTCGACGGAAAGGTATATCTGCAAATTTTGGTGCGGATTTTCCCTTTTCCTAAGTCAATATAGAAAACTCAGCATCAAAATCTGCACCAAACATATTCTATCTTCCGCTGGATTCCTGTTGGACTCCTGTAGCCTCAAGGTACGGGCTGCCGGGAATCCGGAACCCAATCACCGTTTTTCGCACAAAAAACTGCGGTGCCGCGATGTTCAAATACCGTTGGATTTCCGACGGTATTTTAACTTTAGCTGTTTAACTCTTTGGGTTTTTGATCCACTCTGTTAATGTGTGAGTGCTGCTCATATTAGTAGTATAACAATATATGCATTGTAGCAAAATAAAAACTAACGAGTTTTTGCTGGCTATATTTACATGCTAGGATTTAATGGGCTAGTGTTGTTTTAGGCAAATGACCACAGGTTTTTCTGAGAAAAATAGATCAGACAACTTTTGCTTTTTTCTTAGTTGCCAGTATGTTTTAGTCTGTCATAGGTTTTCCCAACAGAGAAAATTATAGAATGTCGCATGCATATACCATCAATGTGAGGGTTTGCTTTAAGGGAACAACATTGTTCTGGCAGTGATATTGTTGGGGGTGCTATACAAATGCTTCATAGGGAGTACATGTGTCACTGTACAAGCTCCATGCAGACATCTTTGCTGTATGTATAAGATCTTAAAGCAGGGGTCTTCAAATTGCGGCCCCCCAGCTGTTGGGAAACTACAACTCCCATCATGCATTTATATAATCTATAACAGTAGGCATGATGGGAGTTGTAGTTTCCCAACAGCTGGGGGGCCGCAATTTGAAGACCCCTGTCTTAAAGCCTGACACCGGTATATACCAAAACTAGGCATCCCCTCAATACACAGCAAATGTTATTGGTTGGAATTTTTTATTCTGCTTCCTATCCCAATACTGCATCTAAATTATGATTGCAAATATAGCTCTAGCAAGGAATACTCATCATGCAGATGTGATCAATAATGTGTACAGCATTGGAAGTGTTGATCCTGTGGGAGCTACTATTACTGGATCCCCTGTCTTCCTCCAAATACTTCACTGAAATGTGTCACTGGATGTTTTTTACTAAATGTAAAATTAGCAAAGGTGGGAAAAACTCACAGAAAACAATTGACTAAATAGTGCAAAAGGGTTAAATAATAGGGGGTGCATACAGCACAATGGCTATAGTGGATAACATTGTTGCCTTCAAGCACTGGAGTCCTGGGTTCAAGTCCCACCAAGGACAAGATCTGCAGGGACCTTGCATGTTTCCACTATGTCTGCATAGGTTTTCTCTGGGAACTCCAGTTTCCTTCACATTAATAAAAAAAAAATAAAACAGATTATTGATAGACTAATCTGGAACCCCAATGATGACAAGCACAGACAACCTGTGTAGAGGGTTGTGGAATATAACAGCACTATACAAATTAAATAAATAAAAATAAACATACAAACTACTGTATTATAACGGGATAAAAGACAGGGTGACTGTGGAAATCCCTTAAATGTTCCCTAGAAAAGAAAAAAATAGTCTGGTTGCTAAAATATATTTGCTCATGTCTCTAAATTTAGAGCACCAGCTTTATACTACATGTAAGTACCAGTTAATACTAGAGATAATTATATGTAGTATGTTTCTTATACAAGCTTAGGGTCTAGTAAGTGTCAGTGTATACAGAACTGTAGTATGTATTAAGCCACACAAGGAGCTCTGTATGCTATATGTTGTAGTATGAGGAATATTCTGCAAAGTACTCTGTGAAGGTGCGTAACAGAGAACACCATGACAGATGCGTAAAAGTGCCCAGACTATACTTCAAGAAGTCCAAAATATTATTCTCTGCTGAACTGAAGCTAAAGCAACCCTTATACCTACCTGTATGTATTCGCTACACATCAATTTAAAGGCACATTAAGAGGCATAGAAACAAACCTGTGTCGGGACCTTATGTAATAATATATCTAGATACCATGTTCTGCAGTAAAGAAATACGAAATGATCTGAGATAAGGCCAAACACTGCCACCTTCACCACAGGTAACTTACATTACCTTAGAAAGGTTGTGGAACCGAGTGAGTTGATGTATTGAAAGCTTTAACTCTCCTCCTCCAGCAGTATCGACAAGACACTGAGCTCTTACCTCCACTTTGTGGTTCTGGAGCTAAAAGTCCGGAGTGTTCTTTTTGGCAGGTATTGGGGGGTCGCAGGATAAGGTGTCCCTAATATGTTGTTATCTTACATTTAGGATCTTATATTTCTTTCTAGGTTTCCTGAACTCGAATTTATAGGGGCGATGTATCCTGAGCCAACATAATTCAATGTATCATGAGCTTTACGCACAGAGTTTTTCCAGGCGCGCAGCCTTCCCTCTCCTCCTGGATTATCTCAGCAATAAAGAAGAGTAGAAAACCCATGAATACATGGGATTTATTCAGGAAATCTGGTTTATAAAAGTGTAGCCAGTATTATATAGATACGTGTTGAATAATCAATTGTACACTACAGAGAGGGTGACGGCAGGATGGATGAGATATAGATAGACAGATAGATAGATAGATAGATAGATAGATAGATAGATAGATAGATAGATAGATAGATATGAGATAGATAGATAGATAGATAGATAGATAGATAGATATGAGATAGATAGATAGATAGATAGATAGATAGATAGATAGATAGATAGATAGATAGATAGATATGAGATAGATAGATATGAGATAGATAGATAGATGATAGATGAGAGAGAGATATTAGACAGATAGATAGATAGATAGATAGATAGATAGATAGATAGATAGATAGATAGATAGATAGATACTAAAATAGATTTTTGTGCCTTTTGATATGTTGAGATCACCAATAATTTTTCTCTTGTTTACATAGGACTGCAGGTAAATTTATTACATTAATGTAATTGTTACGCGAGAAATAGTATCATGTTCTACTTCCGATGACATATACAAGAAGTTCAGTTTCAATCTCAGCATTTGTCCTGTTAGTTTCGTGCCTGCTGAGACAATATCCACTCATGTTCCCTTTGCAGGGTATGTGATGGTAAATAGAGATTTTACTGAGTTAATATTGAAGGCAGAAGTTTCCTGTTCATGAATGACTAATAAAGAACTATTTGTATCATATTGCGCTAACACCAGAATAGCATATTTCTTGTTTCTCTGAACATCTGATATTGAGCCTTTACTGGCACAAAATCCCCATATCAACCTGATTTCCACAGTAGAAAACAGACAATGAAACAATTTATCGAAAAAAGGTTGTTTTTTATTATTTCATATACATAAATAAATAAATATTTGAATATACAGAAACAATACAGTAAAACATATTATACAGAAGGCGAATTTCCAGACATACAGTATTCACAGAAAACATTTGGCACATTGCGGAATCTAATGGCTCAGTATTTTTCCTGATACACAATCGGGTCTGAATTTAGAATCAAATACAAGGTATCTCCAGCCATTGCTCAGAAACTGAAGACATCTCAGATCTGAGACAGTTATATTGAGTCTAAAACACCTTTATTGTGTCATTTATAACAGTTATGTCCCCAGCAGTTGGGTCTAGTAGTTTATATACAGATTGCCTCACACGTACCCAAGGCCAAGTGCTCAACAGTCTTTGTGTGTGTTCAGGAGTTATGGACTTGGAGAAAGGTCTCTGTCTTCCTTTTCTGATGATGAAGGTGACAGGACCAGGTCATCCTCGTCCTCATCCTCTAGACACTTGGTGGATGAGAAGGATGAACATTTGCAGTTGTGGGTAGTGCTCCTGTGTGAGCTGCTTTTTCCTTCCTTCTTGTGCTTCACTCGGCGGTTCTGAAACCAGATTTTCACCTGCTTCTCCGACAGGTTCAGGTAAGTGGCGATTTCAATCCTCCGGAGTCGAGACAGGTACATGTTGGAAGAGAATTCTCTCTCCAGCTCCAGGAGCTGAGTGCTGGTGAAGGCTGTGCGCATACGCTTACTGCTGGGCAACTGACTGGAGGAGCTGTCTGGTGGAAGATAGAAAAAAAGTCATGATCAGTAATAGAAGAGGTTATTGGTTCCGCTTACATAGAAATGATGTATAGATTCTTTCAGGTGGACATCAACCAAGAAAAGTTTCTTAAAGTTAATCTTACGCCTTGTCTTGGATCATCTTTATTTGTGACAAGTTAATAGCATCTTGCACTAGAGTTATTATGGATACAATTCATAGGCAGAAAAAGATTGGATCTGATTTTACGCATATACACATTATAAACAACTGGATTACAAAGCATTTCTTGTAGTGAAATTCATGCAGTGTTATAAAAGTACAGAAAAAAGCTTAATACTAACAATAAACTCAACTAGATTATGATCATCTAAACTTACCAACTGAGATGCAGTGGAATTGCCTTGGGTCAGGAACAGGGTAGGACGCCTGGTAAATGGCTGGAGCATGGGCCAGGTTTAGGGCTGAAGAAGCTGTGTGTTGCCTTCCAATAGTAGTCGGACAGTACTGGGAGCTGAAGGAGGAGAAGGACGCCTTGAGGAGAGGAATGCCCGGTGGAGGCGCATGGAGCTGGGATGCTGTGACACACATGGAGCAGACACACAACAGACCGGCTTTCCTGGAGTGGCAGGAGCCGGCAGACAGTCCATGCAGGGGGTTTGCAGGATGCATTGCATATGGGAAAAGTGGCGGACTGTTCTCATCCTTCTTATCGTTGGTTTCCCTGAGGATCAGGGAGTCAACTAGGAATGAGCGCGGCATGGCTGCAGTCTATGGATGCAGGCTGGAGAGTGACTTGTGGGTCCTGTCTCCAGAGAGTGCTGTCTCCAAGCTGGGAAGTCTCCAGAGAGGGTTCAGTGCGCACCGGGTGCTGGCCACTAGTGTGGTGCTGAAACTGCGCTCCTCATCTTATATAGCGCTCCCTGCCTGTGATGGCTACGACAGCGCACTCAATAGCCTTTTTGTGCCCTTTCTCTTGGCATTCCCTCTGCACGCTTCTTCATTATTTCACTTGTTAACTAAATGAACTGCATAATGTACTCTATTCTTGTCCACCCCACCCACGCCTTACCAGGCGTCTCCCACCCTCATCTCCCCTCTCCCTGGGATTTATTTGGCTATTCCCGAGCTATTTAATATTCTTTTATCTCTGCTGCTGAATATAAGCAGGTTCACCCCATTCCTCCTATATGAAAATACCGTTTGGTATTATTAAAACCGTGCTAAGGGTCAAGCCCATCCTGCATTATTCAGCCACCTGTAGAATTGGTCTGGGCTTCCCTATTCTGCCTCCTGGATCAGTCCCCTTACCCTGGCTGCAAGGAGTTTACACTGTGCTATATGCAATGTACAATAAAATGCCCTCCTGCCCCTGTAACTACTACTCCTACTGTTACTGTTGTTACTGCTACTATTTCTACACCTTCTGTTATTTATTGTTGCATTACTTCTTCTACTGTTATTTAGTATTTTGTTTCTTCTCTTACTTGCTTAGTATTATGTTTACTTCTCCTTCTGTTATTTAGTATTATATGACTTGCACTGTTATCAGGCTATCCCTCTGCAAGCAATTTCTTCTATTGTACTATAAGCAATGTACAAAAACGTAGACTTCTGTAACTTCTACATCTATCATCATTATTAGCATTTTTACTACTTTTAATACCAATACTAATTTCATTTCTTCTTATTATTATTTTAATATTTTTTTTTTATCATTTATGTTTAATTACCCCTAACTCTATTACTATGCTATCCTTGCAATGTATTCTAGTGTTCTCTATGGAAGTTATTCCTATTTACTCCAGATACTGGAACTATTACTTACTAGTATTACTATTATTACTACGACATTATTGCTAATATAGTTATTACTATAACTATCATAATCATCATCATCTCACCCTTTTTCAAGGCAGCTGTATGCAACATTTTTGTGCATTTACATTTATTGTGCACACACGCACATATGTATTTGTGTATATCTGTCTCTATCTCTCTATATTAATATATATATATATATATATATATATATATATATATATATATTATACTATATAAATATATATATAAAAATATATATATATAATATAATATCTTGATAGATAGATAGATGTTGTGTTTGTGCACTAATACATATACATTGCTATTTTTCTACTATTATTACCAAATCCATCATTCCTACAATTTTACTCCTGCTTATTAAAATTGTCATAATCATAGGTAGCTGTAAACCTGCTTCAAACGAATGTCTTGTATGGTGTTAAATGCCAGTAACATGATATACTGTAGTTATTATCACTACTACTTTTATAATTAATATTTATATATTATAAAATAATAATAATAATTATTATTATTATTACTAGAAGTATTATTATTACTGCCTTTAGCATTTGGTCCTTGTCTGATATTCACTTTTCATCATCACAATGTGACAGTCTCTACCCCCATCAACCTGCAGAAATCCAGCAATAATAAGCGATCTGTATGTTCTTTGTTATACACTATTATTCCAATCAGTTTTTTCTTAGTTCGTATTTTATTAATCTGGCAACTCCAGGTGACATCGATGCCCATTTCTTCCTGATTATGAGTTTTATCATCTGTCTGAACTCACAAATCTAATATATGACTGAATATTCCGTCTATAAGATTCTGAAGGAAATGCAGGTCCGTTACTGCTCCGTCCTTGGATCGTTCCATTACATAGATTCTATGTTATGCAGATTATTTTATCAATTAAAATTTTTAAGCAATAAAAAAAATATATTAAAATAAAAGAAACATGTTTGGCCCGAAAAGTTCCAGCCTAGAATGCAGCACATAATGGTCACTCCACAGAGACCTTTCCCAAATTTTATTTTAAATTTTGTGGGCTTTAAATTTTAAATAAATCTGTTTAACAGGTTTTTACATTTTTAATCATGATATGGGCTATTAAGCCACACAAAACCCATCGCTTTGCATAATTGATGGACTGATGCTGAGAAGTTGGGAAAAAAGCGGGATAAATTTTGGGAAAGGGGGGATAAAAGGACCCTTTCTGCACGCAGTCCTCCCCACCCTCAGGCAAGGGACCCCGTTGAGGGGGCCTGGTGGGAAAAAAATTTTAACCCGCCCAAAGAATTTCACACCCCGGGGAAAACCACGGGAAGAATATCTCAAAAAATAACCATTTTTTTTTCTTCTGCAGCCTGGACCTTATTTTAATGTCCCTTTAAAAACAAAATTTTTTTAAGCAAAAAAAGAGAAGCGAATTAAAGTGTGTGACAGCAGAGGATAACAAAAACCCCCAAAAAGAACCTTCACCAAAAATTTGGGGAAAAATCCGGGGCTTTTCCAACCCTCCTTTTTATAAAGGGAAAAAGTAATAGGGAAAACATTTTTTTTCACTTTAAAAAGCCTTTTTAAAAGAAAAAAAAAAACTTCAAAGCATATGGCACTTTCTAATGGGAGGGTTAACAATGGCATCTGTTTTGTGGCAAAATGTTGCAGAAGGGGTTGTTTGCAAAATTTTTGGAAAGAAGCAAATCAAAAAAGCCCCTTTGGGTTTCCCGGATAGGGGGAGGAAAATGCTTGTTTGGATGGAGTAAAAGCTGCCCGGGGGGGAAGATGGAGCTGGGGGTTTACAGCAAAAATCCATGGGGCCTAAAAGCAATTGAAAATAGGAAGGGATGAATTTAAAAATCAAATCATAGATAACTGTCATTTTGGCTTTTTCCCTTCCTTTGCCCCTCAACACAGAAATCTAGGAGAAGTGCAAAAGGGGCTGCCTTCAGGAAAAGGGGGGGTGAATTTTTCCCTTTTTAAGGGGTACCCCCAAAAATTTAAATATAGGAAAATAAAGTGACTATGTGTGCTTTAAAAAAAAGCAGGGGGTGAATTGCCTTTATATGGATAACCCCAATTTTAAATATAGGAGTTTAGTTTCTCAGTTTCGCTTGGGAAAAGCCGGGGGGGAATTTTTTTGACTTCATGTGGATACCCCAGATTTTAAATATAGGAGTATAGTGCTCAGTGTGCTGCCTTCAGAAAGCAGGGGGTAATTGCCTTTTTCTTTGGGCCCCCCCCAAATTGAACTATAAGGGGAAAAGTGCTCAGTGGGGGCTGCCTTCAGAAAGCAGGGGGTGAATTGCCTTTATATGGATACCCCCAATTTTAAATATAGGAGTATAGTGCTCAGTGTGCTGCCTTCAGAAAGCAGGGGGTGAATTGCCTTTAAAAATTTTATACCCCCCCTTTTAAAAAATTTTTTAGTATAGTGTTCATTTCTGCCCAGAAAGCAGGGGGTTTTTAATTTCCAAAAATGGATTTCCCCCAATTTTAAAATATAGGAGTTTTTGTTTTTTAGTGTGCGCCCTTTAAAAAGCAGGGGGGGAAATTTCCTTTATAAGGATACCCCCAAATTTTTTAAAATAGGGGTAACGGCCCGTTGCCGCCTTTAGAAGCAGGGGTGAATTTTTCCCTTTTTTTTGGATACCCCCAATTTTAAATTTTGGGGGTTTAAAAAGGTTTTAGTTGTGGAGCCTTTTGGAAAACAGGGGGGAATTTTCCTTTATATGGAAAAACCCCCCAAAATTTTAAAAAATTTGGGGTAAAAGGCAGTGTGGGGTGCCTTCAAAAGCAGGGGGGAATTGCCTTTTTAAAAGGAATTAAACCCCCCAATTTTTTAAAATTTGGAAATAAATTTTCAATGTGCTGCCCTTTTAAAAACAGGGGGAAAATTTTCCCTTTTAAAAATTTGGGTAACCCCCAATTTTAAACATAGGAGTATAGTGTTCAGTGTTTCTGCCCAAAAAGGGGGAGGGGGGGGTGTTGCCTTTATAATTTAAAACCGCCAAAAAATTTTAAAATAAAAAGGGGTATAGTGCCATTTTACTTTCCCAGAAAGCAGAGGGTGAATTGTTTGACTTCATACGGATACCCCAGATTTTAACTTTTATATTCTCCAAGTCTTTTTTCCCTTATGCCGATTTTTCCCCCTTTTCCTCAAATTTTCTTTTTTCTCCTGCCCCGAAAATCACATCAGTCCCTGCTCCCAGTAGACTTTACAGCATATTAATTCCCTCACCTTACAAAAGGTTTAAATTTGGGCCAAAAACAGGATGATTTCCAATTTTAGAACAGGGGGAAATTTTAAAATTTAAACATATTCCAAACCTCTGATCCTTTTTTCTTTTCTGGGGAAAACTGGGTACTGGCAGGGCGTTCCCCGGGTTTACAAAACTTGGGGGTTTTTTACTTTTTGAAAAGTCACTGCACAGCTAGAAAGTTTTTCTTAAAAAAAGGGGTTTTGGGAAAAAGGAAAATAACAATTTACGTGGAAACTACAAAAATTTGGCCATGCTGGCAGTCACCCAGTTTTCCCAGATACAGATGTAATTGAAAATATTAAGAAAGGGAAAAAAAAATGAATTCGAAGGGCATAAATAAGAAATAATGCAGGAGACTTAAGGTGATTTTAAAAAAATATTTTAGAGGGAAATTCTGCATCTATGTATAAAAAAAAAGGCCCTGATTTCATTTGGGTTTAAAATTATAAAAAATGTTAAAAAATATTTTTTGGTTTTACCTATTATGCCACCTCCCTTTTTAAAAACCCCCTATACCCATTTTTAAATTTTCATATTATGATAAATTTTCCCAAAAAACCCCCTTTATGCGCATTACTATACTCCCTCTACCCAATAATCCGTTACTAAATATTAAATACATATTACATACCCACTAACCCACTAGTGTGTGATATTAAACACCCTCTACCCAATAATGTCTTCATAAATATTAGATAAATATTACAAACCCACTACTCCCTCATTTGTGATGTTATACACATACTTTTTAAAACCCCGTAATTTTCAAACTTGTGGGAAAATAAAAAACAGATCAGATAAAACCCCATAAAATCTATAAAACCCAAAAAGAAAGGGCAAAACCCTTTTAAATTAAATTGCGCTAATAAAGGGGATAAAAAAATTCCCAAAAAAAATGGTTTTCCCCCTTTTGGGCCCCCCCTTTTTTGCCAAAAAAGGAGGGCCCGCCCCTTTAAAAAATATGGTTCCTGTTCCCCGCAGCTTTTGAAAGGGGTGTATTTTCAAGGGCAACCAATTTTTTTTGGTACAAGGACAAAAGGGAAGAAACAGGGCGGCCCCCCTTTTTGGCGTGGTTTTTTCACCAAAAAACCCGTCATAGCCCTGTTTTTATGGGATTCCATGTCTTTCACCCCAAAAAAAGTTTTCGCCCTGTTCTCTAGATGTATGAGCGGGGCAATTCAAAGTAGGGGCACTTTTCGGCCCCCCCACACCCCTTTTTGAAGCGGCCCCCAAAATAAGGGGGTTTTTCGGGGGCGTCGCACCCCCAACTGTATATTAAAACATTTGTTTACGGAAGGCGGCCCCCCCAAAAAGGGGGATTTACTGCGGGCAGCAAGACCAATTAAAAGTGGGCTTTTTGAACCTTCCCTTTTTGTATTTGCTAAGACAATGGGCCAAAAGTTTGCCCGTATGAAAAAACAGGGTCAAACAATTTTTACATTGTGGCCCCATTCTACAAACTATAATGGCTTGGTTGGCGAAAAATTTTCCCCCGAGGGCCCCCCCATAGTTTTCCCGACAAAAAGGTTTTTAAAAACCCCGCAAAACGGGACTGTTTCCAATGGCCACATCCTGTAGGTCTTCGGGCAGTTCATCTCTTTTTGAGATTTTCTAATTATTATCAGCAGTTCTTTCCCCCCTTTCTCCAAACCCTTTCGGGGTCCTTTAGTGGCCCCAACCAAAAAAGGTAAAAACCCAAATCTCTTTCCCCCAGAAGCTTTAAGATGCCTTTGCTCGTTTAAAAAAAACTAAACCCTTTTACTCCCGCATCGTTTTGAACCTCCCTTGACCCCAAAAAAGCCCTCTTTCCGGGAAATTTGGGTGTTCATCCATGGCTGTTTTCTCTCAAAGAACCTTAAAGGAAAATTCCCTTTATCCGGGCTCTTTCTCCCCGGGCCCTTTTCCCCCCGCCAAAAGGAAAACAAATAGGGAAAACCCAGAGTTGTTTTTGGGAAATTTAAATTGGGATTTGAAGAGTTTTCGCCATTTACTTTAGGGGAAACCCGGGATTTCCCTAAAAAATCCTACAAGGAAATACAAAAAAATCATATCTTCAAACCCCCAGCAACTAAAAAACCCCCTCAAACTCGATGGCTCTTTTTTCTACAGATTTAAATTTTTCCCACTACAAATTTTTAAACCCGCGGAGAAGAAAGTTAAAGTTGATCTCCTCATGCTCTCGTTAATTCCCGGGGAAGAATTTAGATTTAAAGGATATTAAAATCTCCAAAAAATGCCCCCGGTTTTCATTGCTCCCATCTCCCTTCCCGGGAAGTTAAACCCCCCAAAGGGAAAATCTATGTGGGACCTCGCTGGTTAGGGAAAACCCAAAACCTTCAGTGGGCCACTTCCCCCAAATTTAAAAATGGTTATTTCCGGAATTTGTTTAAAACCCTTTTTAAATTTATTATGTTTCATTACTGATTGGGCCCCCCTCTCCCCGGAAGATAAGGGGTTTCCATACCCTCTTAACCTTGGGCCCTAAAAAAGGTTCCATTTCAGAGACCCAAAAGGGCTCCCCACCCACTTGCCTTTTTTCCAAAAAACCCGAAATCAAAATCCACCCTGGGGCTTTATTGCTGCTTAAACCCCTTCTGTTTCCTGTACTGTATCTGGGTTGGGGGGTTTTTTTTTTTTTTCCCGATTCCCCAAAATTTTCTAATTTTGTTTCCTCACCTGATCGCCCCCAGTTTCTCACTTTTCCCCAAATTTTTTTTGTACATTTTTCCCTCTATTGGTCTACCCCCTTTACGTAGTTTCAAACCAAAGGGGTTCGGCTTAAGTTACCCTTTTCCCAATCAATTTGGGCTTTTTTAAAGGGTTAACCCCCCCTCAATCTAACGGACAAATGGAGAGGGTGAAAAAAGATTTCATGGGAACTACCTCCCTTTATTTGGTAAAACCAACCGACAAAATGACTGGGCCGACCTTCTCCTTTGGACAGAGTTTTCTCACAATGTTGACTCTGCATGGGCTTCAAACGTACATTGTCTACCGGAAAATAAAACCCTACCCTCCTTTTCCCTTGCCGTTACTTCGATTTTCCCACTGTAAACTCCAAATTTTGTTTTGGGCCCACACTGACAAAACCCCCATAAACTCCCCTCAAACCCCTTGGAACCAAAAAATTAAGCAGATAAAATACATAGACCCCCTCTTGTTTAATATCCAGGAGCTAAAGTTTTTCCTGGGCTAAATATTTTTTTGCAAAACTCCCAACCAAACAAATCCTTCTAATAAACCTTTTCCAATACAAACGCAAATTAACCCGTCGCTACAAGCCCTTTTACACCCTCGCACATCCAAATTCTTACTGTTCGCTCGGAGTTTGGGCCCTAAACCCGCGTTCTAAAGACCATGGCTTCTCCTTTGGACTCAGGAGGCATATAAGGTTCAAGAACCCGGGGTCATTCCCCCCTCAAAAGGGAAGAAAATTTTACCTCTCGAGATGGAAAGGATTCGGCCTGGAAGAAAGATCCTGGAAGTGTCTGAAAAATATCAATGCTCCTGAACTCCTCCGCAAGTTCCACCTTCAACTGTTTGGGAAGAAGAGGTGGTATAACGTGAGGGTGGTAATGTTAAAGCACATGCCATGGTGTGTGTCCCGGTCCTTGCAAGCGCCCGTGTCATGGCTCCTCGGCTTGTTACTCACCTTTCCTCTGCTTCCCGCTGGCATCCAGCCTTCTCCTCTGCTCCCAGCCCATGTCTGCAGCTGCACACTCGAAGCTGCCCTCTAGGGGGCATGTGTGCTGTACCATGCAAGTTCAATCTGCGGCAGGCTCTGGTGAATACTGGGGGCCTCCTTTGACTCTGCTCCTTGGCGTAGTTCCAGTCATCTTTCCCAGCAGATCCACCA
Source organism: Phyllomedusa bahiana (assembly GCA_025379985.1). Classification (NCBI taxonomy): domain Eukaryota; kingdom Metazoa; phylum Chordata; class Amphibia; order Anura; family Hylidae; genus Phyllomedusa; species Phyllomedusa bahiana. Next base: position 44,866 of record JAODAL010026873.1, read on the forward strand.
CCTGTTCATGACAATGTGCCACTTTTTTGCACATTTAAAGATACTTTTCTGGTTCAACTACAATAATAAATTCGGACCATTACCTCTTGATTAAAACTGTCCAGGTCTAAGACTTTCTTTGTTGCCCATAACAACCAATCAGAGCATTCCTTTCATTTCATATAGGGCTCTAAAAAAATTAAAGGGGAGCTCTGAATGGTTGCTATGGGCAACAAAGAAAGTCTTAGACCTAGACAGTTTTCATAGTCCACACACAACACAACTCTCTACAGCTGCCCAGAATGTGAAACATGATCCATCATAAGACATGGTGGGAGAAGGGAGTGTAGTGAGCACTATAAAATGAGAGATATGTGATGTATGAGATCTTGTACTACAGGAAGTGGGAGAGGAAAAATAACTTTAAAAAAAGTGACACTGAAACACTGGGATCTGTCCAATTATCCTTAAAAAAGGACATTTGGCACTTTAGCCACAACCTCATGTATAAATATTGTTTCAAGACTATAATGAAATATAGGTTATGTATCAATTGTGTTATGGAATTTATCTAATACATTTGTTTTAATTGTAAATCTACACTATTCAACCAGAGGCAACATCAAGGCAGTATTAATAGTACTCCTGTCAGGAGCTCTGATCAGATGTTTGTTTTTTTATACATAAAGGTGAGATTGTGCAAGATAAGACCTGGTAATGGGCAAGGGGCCCAGAGACTTCGGCTGTATAAAGTCCTGAGTAATCACAGCCCAGTATTTAACCTGTTGTAGTAGCATTTTTGGGAATATACTAAGAAATCCATTCTCCAGTGCTGGATCCTGCCCACCATCATTCTATATATAACAGGCAGACTAGACATTGGAGTGATATATGGCTCTCATCTCAATCCTTCAACTGAATGTGTCACTGCTTGATGTCAACAGGATTGTGGAGATCTGCTTTTATCCATCTGGACCTATGCATGACAAACAGCATGGGTAAGAAACATCCAGTAGAGAACCTCAAAGATGTGGCAATGAATATTTACAGTGGAAAAATATTTTTTCTTTCGCCCTCCCCATTTTTTTGGGTAAAAGCAGACCCCAATACTTTTCAAACAATACATAAAAACAGACCCATTACATGAACCTTTAAATTTCCCCTTGGGAACCTCAGGGTTGTTCCTGAGGATGGGTTGGGCCTGATTGTGAATGTCATTAAATAGTGAAAACCTGTTTTTGTGCAGTCCAAAACCACAACCAGGGCGACTTTTATGAAACTTGGGGCTCTGAGCGCCGTTCTAAATCGTTAAAAAGGTTAAAATGACGTATGTTTTAACCTTCTTAGGGTTCAAAAATGTGCGTGCCTTGCTAATAACATACATATCTTTGGGTATGCATAGCAATTTTTTGGGGATTGAAAATGCCGTACGGCGCACATTTTGGCTTCCAACTGTTCAAACATCTAAGGAACAGGGTTACAACAGATTTTTTGGCATAAAAAAATTGAGAAAGCCCCGACAATACGTATTTGCCCCTTTTTGAATAGCTGAAGGTTTTTTTTTTTCCGCAGCTAAATTTTGACACCAAATTGCTGCTACATAATACATTTTTTTCAATACGGGTTTTTTTTTCATTTTGAAAGGTCCATGTAAAGAAGCACAACATACAAAACCCAACTCAGCGCTATTGGTTTTATTATTGCCCAGGTTCTGTGTGCCGCCCATAGTGCCCACACTTTACTCGGGTTAATGTTGCAAAAACCCCCCATATTTTGTTTTCTAGAAAACCTTTCTTTGCATAATAAACTTAAAGGCATCTCACCTCCAAATTTTGGAAAAGAGGACTTCCAGAAGTCACACCTCCACCCATCAAAGTTTGGCTATTTAAAATTCAAACCAAAAGAAAGAAAGAAAAGGGCCAAAGAACAAATTACACTCTTTTTAAAGGTTAGTCCCCTTTTGAAAATCCCCTTCCTGGCCCTCGATGCCCCCTGCAAAAGGCCCTCTGTGAAATTAGGAGGGACGGTGCTAGCGCCTCCCCTCAACACTCTATGGGATTCCATAAGCTGAGTGTGCACGTACTCGAACTTCAATGGGAATGAATGAGGAAATTTCGCAAACCCCTTCCCCCCCTTTCCATCAGGCCATTTTTCAGCGGCATCAGCGGCCCCAAAAGGTTTCTCAAAATGGGACTAACCCTTTAACAATGTTAGGTTTTTCTTAGCATTGTTCTCTAGTATTTTCAACTAATCTGAACAGTGTAAGGTCCTTCACACTTCCACAGTCTAGCCACATTATTATTACCACTTTTCCCACTTTTTGGCAGGGTAAACTAAAGAGTTCAAATTGTGGACTGCTAGGGGGAATATAAAGGGATAGGCTTCTGCACAATATCCCCATTTCTGCATGGGGAAAAAAAGGGGGAGTTATCACATTTGGGAAAAAGAATATTTTGGGCTTTCGGGCCCAAAGGGGGGGGCAGTTTTATGAATCTGGCTTTTTAAAAAGTTTTTTTGCGCTGTGGTGAAAGTGTATAGGAAAAATGGACCAGTAAAAGGGCGTGGGCAAAGTGAGGACAAAGTGTTTTTTAAAGTGAAAGTTAACATCGCACAAAAGGGGCCCCAAGGGGGGACTAGCATGCTATAGTGAAGCAGCTCACCACCAAAATGAACCAGGGGATACCCGACATGTGTTTAATGCAATAGTTCAGTGAACCCTACTATGTATGGGGATCTGAAACAGACAGAGGGGCACTGCACCTCTGCTAAGTTGAATTGGTAGACAAGACTTAAATTTTCACCGCAGTATTCAAATTGGACCATTGCAAGTTGGTGAAGAGTTGCTTTCCCTGAAGAATCACAGTCTCTGCTTCAATGAATGGATGGAAATTGGTGTATCAGTTGAGAAACATTGAAGAACACACGTCCTTCAACCATTGCTGGAAGGACACAAGCCGGTGGTGGCAGCGTTATGGTCTGTGGAAGTGTTTTATGCCATTCTCTGGGTCCACTCATCCCGTGAAGGGGACCCTCAAACCCATTTTTTAAAAAACCCCAACTTTTTTTTTTTGGGAAAAAAAAACCCCCTTTTTTTTAAAAAAAAAATAATTTTTTTAAAAAAATTTTTTAAAAAAAAAAATTTTTAAAAAAACCCCCCCGGGGCCTTTTTAAAAAAATTTTTTTTTTTCCCAAAAAAAATTTAAAAAAGGGTTTTTTAAAAAAAAAATTTTTTTTAAAAAATTTTTTTTAAAAAAACCAAAAAAAAAAAAAAAAAACCGAAAATTTTTAAAAAACCCCCCGGTGTTTTTTAATTTTGGGCCCCCCCCTTTTTGGGGGAAAAAGGAAAAAAAAATTTTTAATTAAAAAAAATTTTTTTTTAAAAAAAAAATTTTTAAAAAAAAAAGGGGGGTTTTTTTTTTTCCCCCCCAATTTTTTTAAAAGGGGAAAAAAAAATTTAAAAAAATTTTTCCCCCGGGGGGGGGGGGGGGCCCGGTTTTCCAAAAATTTTTAAGGTTTTTTTTTTGGGGGGGAAAAAAAAAAAAATTTAAACCCCCCTTTTAAGCCCAAAAAAATTTTTTTCCCCTTTTTTTTTAAAAAAAGGGAAAAAAATTTAAAGGGGAAATTTTTTTTTTCCCCCCCTTTTTTTAAAAAAAAGGGTTTTTTTTTAAAATTTTAATTGTTTTTTAACCCCCCCCCCAAAAAATTGGGGCCCGGGGAAACCACCCCCTTTTCCCCCAAAAAACCCCCTTTTTGGGAAAAATTTTTTAAAATTTTTCCCAAAAAAGGGTTTTTTTAAAATTTTTTAAAATTTTTTTTTTTTTTGGGGGTTTTTTTTTTTAAATTTTTGCCGGGGAAAATTTTTCCCAAAAAAAAAAGAAAAAAATGAACCCCCCCCCCCTTTTTTGGGGGAAAAAAAAATTAAAAAAAAAAAAAAAAAAAAAACCCTCCCAAAATTTTTTAAAAAAAAGGGGTTTTAAAAAACTGCCACTAACTAAAAAAAGCTAAAAAAGAAAAAAAAAAAGGGGTTTTTTTTTCCTTTTGACTTTCTGATAACATCTGCAGTTTTTTTTCCCTTTAAAAAATTTTCATTTTTGAAATTTAAAAAAAAAAAAAAAAAAAAACCTTTAACATGTAAAACTGCCAAAAAAGAATTCAAAAATCATCCCTTTTTTGTGTGGATTTTCGCCCCCTTTTTTTTGGGGGAAAAATGTAATTAGGGTTTAATTTGCAAACTGGAAACCGTTTCCCTTTTTTAAATGGGGAACGGGTTAAATTTTTTTTCTACTTTTCCCCAACTGAAAACAATATTCCCCTTTCAACCAAAGCACAATTTTTTCAATAGTCCCAAATAAAAGAAAACACTTCCAAAAAAATTTTGGAGCCACTTATCACAAGGGGAACATCAGCAGCTAAAACCCCAAACTATCCAGTCCTTTGTTTTTTTTTTTCAAACCCAAAGAAAATCCTACTTGAAAGCACACAAGGGGCCAGTTCCACCTGCACTTTCCGGGTTTCAGTTTCCCCTTAAAAACAACAATTTAAAAAAACACGGCAAACCCAAAGTGGGGTACTAAAATCCAAAAAGGGCCCAAAAGACTTCACTGACTAACTATATATAGCTTTACATGCCTACAATGGAATATGACCCTTCAAACCAGAAAAATAATTTCCCCGTAAATAACCCAAAATAATTATTTTTACTGGTTTCCCCCGACATAAAATAAAATATTTTTTCCCCCGGGCCACCATTTTATGTTAAAAAACCCGAACTCTTTTGGGAAAAACCCGGGATTTGGGTTTTTAAAACCCCAAAAAAAAGGGGAAATTAAAAAATAACTAAAACAGATGAAGCAAGTCCTTATACAAAACAACCCGAAGGAGAAGTTTTTGGGAAACAGGAAATCACTTTTTTATGATGAGGAAAAAGGACTTTTTTGGGGCATTTCTTTTTAAACAATTTTCCAAAAAAAAAAAATGGGGGGCCCTCACCTGGAGCTCAAAGAAACCCTCATCCCCGGCACAATTTTAAAAGCATGGGAAAACAAATGTTCGCACTGTACGTATAAACGGGGCTACTAAAACCCCCAATCACTGCAAAAATAATTGGTTTTGCCTGAAAAAGTTCATATAATTGGTTTTGGGTAATTTTCTAGGACAATTTTATCTTAAAAAATAAACACAACAAACAAAATTTCCAAAGGGAAAAACCATTTAAAAGGTTTAAAATATTGTACCTAATTTTCGGGTAATTTGATTTTCTCCCTTTACCAAAACATTTCTACGGGATGTTTAAACTTTTATATGCCATTTTCCCGGAAATCAAAAAACCCCTTTTTTGTAAAAATCAATTTGAACAAAATTTTGGGACCCTTTAAAAATTTTTAACAAAAATGGACTACAGGGGGGTAGGGGGCCACCCAAACAGCTCAACAGATTTACAGTTAACCCCCGGGGTTACAAACAGGATAGGGACTTAGGGTTTTTTTTAAATTAAATTTGTATGTAAGGGGAAGGAGATTTATTAAATGAATTCCAAAAACATTTTTTTTTTGTTTTGGAAAGTGCGGAAGGTTTTTACACTTTTTTGCTGCTGGCCCTTTTTTAGAAGATTTCACCAAATTTTCTTATCTTGTGCAGCTGTGGCATGCGGCCTTGGTTACATGGGGCGTGACTCATTTTTGAATGTCAGCCGGCCCCTTAATTCCTGTTTAAACTAGGGGACGTTTTAAGTCGACAGTAAGTCGGGACTGCCTGTAAAGGGCAGCCCCCCTCCCCAGGGGTTTTTTTTGGGGGGGGTTTTTCCCGGTTTGCGGTTTAAACCCCTAAAGAATGGGGCATTTTGCCCTAAACCGGGTACAAGAATGGGTTTTCGGGGTTTTTTTGCGTTTTCAAAAAATTTTAAATCAAACCGTAGTTCGAGCATGGACCTTTTGAAGCTGTGGGGAAAGGGTTTAATCGGTTTTTCAATGGTTTCATCCGGGTTTTTCCCTAATATGAACTGGTGCAAAAACAGTGGAAATACTCCAGCTCAACTTTATAGATTTTCCATAGGGGCCAGCAAATCCACAATTGACTTATTTATAAAGAGGCATGTACCTGTTCATACATTTGTTGTATCTGGGACCCCTTTGGCTGTCACACTGCTTAGGAAAACGATCGTATCTTCGGCCTTTTTGTTTTTAAAAGGCGTTTTTTAAAAGTTTTATAATACGCCCGGGGCTTCTCTTTCTTGCCATCTTCCCAACAAACGATTTTATGGTCGACTCAGGGAAAGCGAGAAAACCCGGTTTTGTCAAAGCGTGACAAAAACTCGGTCCTGCATCAGAGAAAAAAAACGGCTTTTTTTGGTTTTTTTGTCTGATACAGTGTAGACACAGCCTTATAGTTTTAAACTAATATGAGAAACACCAGTCTAAGTAAATCTGCCCATTAGTGTTTTAGTTCCTCCTGCTTGCTGTCACTGACTACTAAAACATATCCAAAGACTGAAAACTTATGAAGACCTAATACTGCTTTATAATTATCTACTGATTGCTGTTATTGTATTCTGTGTAGGCCATCCTCTGTAAGCTTAAGGCTATGTCTATACAGCAATGCTAAAATGCCATCCAAAATCCAACGGCATTTTAACATACCACTTTTTTTGGCGCGGATTTGTGCTGAAAACCGCGGTTGGTATTCAGATTTCCTGCTGGCCCAACATATTTCAAAACTGACTGGAGAAATTCATGCTGTGTAGACTGCAGCTTGGATTTTCTGTTGCAGTTTATGAGGCACTGGTTACAGATGGATTTTTGGAAATAGTGAATCTGACCAAAAGCCAATGCTGTGTAGCCTAAGGGTATGTTCACACGGCGTGTTGACTCCGTGTTTACATACGTTTATAGATGTGTGTTTGGATCCTTGTTTTAGACCCAAACGGACCAAACATGCATCTAGCAATGTGCAGTGTAATTTTCATTGCTTTCAATATAAAACACGCATCGGCGTCCAGACGAGTGATCTCCATGCGTGGTTTAAACATGCGTTTCGGATTGTTTCAAAGAATTGCCAAAAAATGCCAAACATTCGTAAAGACAAAGCAGACGCCCTATTTAAAACTATAGGGTGCGATCCTGCTGCATCCAACACACACCTACATGTTGGATACGTTTTGGATCTGATTGATGCAGCACTTTTGGATGCAATTTTCGGATGCAAAGTGGATCCAAAATTGGATCCAAAATGCCGTGTGAGCATACCCTAATACATCAGTGTTGCAAAAGTCTCTCGTCTCCTGGTAGTGTTACAATGTATCAGTCAATGCACATGTATCAGTTTGGTAAATGTATCAGTTTGGTGTCAAGCTCACTAAAGATTTGTGAGCTATAAATCCATGTTTAGAAGGCTGCATCCACACGGCAGTGGAAAAAATTCAACCAGTTTTTTACACTCGGTTTTGGTTTTTCTGCACTTGTTTTTGTCACATATTTTTGCCGAGGTTTTCGGATTTCGGTCATGCCATTCAATTGAGCGGTACTCTATACCATTTCCAGTGATACACGGCGGATTATAGAATATGGTCCAAGTTTTTTTCAAAACCATTAATTTTGAAAACCAACCTCAGAAAAAACCAAGATTACAGCTTGGATTTTCTTTTGAGGGCTATGGGGATGATTTACAGTCGGATTTTTGGGGATTCTAAATACCAACTCCACTAAAAAATCCGACAGTACATCACGGCCCTGTAGACATAGCCTAAGGTAGACAGTTTAAGTCCTGGTTCACATCTGTGTCAGAGCATTCATCACAGAGGTTGTGCCAGATCTGTTTCATAACAGACACAGACAGCACCTCGTGACCCCAGTGACAACCATGGGGTTTGTCAGGTTTCCGTCATTTTATTAGACAAAGCAGTATTCTGCACCATTTTTTCCATATTTTTTTTTTTCTAGAATCTGTGTCAGATTCTCCAAACTGAACCTTCAAAGCAGAGAAAAACCAGGCATGGTGCTGAGAAAATGCCCGAAACTTGTCTTCATAACACAGTTGGTCGTCCCCTTATATAACCCATTCTCAGTATTATCTTGCTGACCTTTATGATATGTATGATCACTTAAAGCAGGACCTGTGCAATTTCCTGACCTGTCTGTGTTACTAAATCCTTGTGTTCCCTGTGAAATAACAATCCTGGAGCATCTTCTCTTTGTTGTGCTGTTCCTCTGTTACTCCTCTTAGAAATTCATTACCAATCTGTCATCTGGGTCTTACCAATTAGGGTGTGCCTTGGCGCAGTCTGGCATTGCCCAATCAGTGCTGACACAGTCAGTATGTGCAGGGACACACCCCTCTAAAATCTGAAGTAGTAACACCCATCTGACAGATTCAGTGATACATTTGGGAGGATTAACAGAGGCACAGCACAACACAGAGTTATAAGAGAAGAGGCTCCAGGATTGTTATTTCACAGGGAACACAAGGATTTACTAAAAGAGACAAATCAGATGTCACAGGTTTTCTTTAACGCTATCGTTACTAAACCACTGAGCACAGAACAGTAATTTTTCAATAGTGTTTGGATCATACACCCTGCAAACCAGGTCCCTATAGTGTTGCAGCCCTGTTCACGCTTTAACATCAAGTTTCTGTAGCTCTTTAATGGTGAGATTAGAACAAAAAAGGATAGTGAGGTATTATAAGAGATCACATGCACCATGAATCCTGTACAAATTGAAACCATTCTGCTTGTTCACCTAAAGCTCGATTCATAGTACCATTAGGCAGGGGTGCCAATAGGGCAGTACAGGCAGTACTCCTGTCAGGGAAAAGGGGCCCTGTTAAAATATAGGATCTAGTAATGGGTGGGGCCACATTTGATTTAGCTGCATGGGGTCCTGAAATGCTTAATAGATGACTGATGGCAGCTCTGCCATTAGGACTTCTACAGGGGCTCCCTCACCTGTGATGGTGATAACAGTGTAGCAGGCAGCACTCTTCTGGCTGTTCAAGTAGCTCTAATGCTGTGACACCCTATAAGACCCCATTATAAGTCATTGGATCTATCAGTGACCATTTGGTTGTCTTATGAGTGTCATTCATGGCTTATGTTATAAACCAAAGCTAGGTTTATAACATAAACCCGGGGACGGGTAGCGCCGCTGTCCGCAGGATGAGCTGCGGGTGCACTCGCACTGAGTACTTACCAGACCGCGCTGCTGTCACATCTGCGCCCTCTGCCGGCTGAGGTGCGCGCGCGCTCGTTCTTGTACATTTAAATGGCCAGTAATTGGTAATGGCCGGTAATTGGCTAATTGCCGGGCACTGCCCTTATATATTGGTTCGGTCCACGGTACTTCCTTGCTGGATCTATGTTACCTCGCGCCTTAGAAAAAGCGTTCCTTAAGTGTGTTCTTGCCTTGCCGTGTACCCGACCTCTTGCTACGTTTCTCGACTCCGAATCTCTGCCACCTGCCCTGACCTTCCTGCCTGCCCATGACTACGGTTCTCGTCTCACGATTCTGTACCTCGCTGCACCTCGGCCGCCACCGCAATCCCACCGCGTCAGGGGTATTGACCTGGAAGGACTCCCGCCGCAGCAAGTCCATCACGCTTTGCGGCAGGCTCTGGTGAAAACCGGGACCTACTTAGGCTCCGCTTTCTGGTGCGGTTGTTGCCACCGCTTGCGGTGTTCCAGTGGATCCACTATCCCAGCCGTTACAGTTAGATCCAGCCATGGATCCCACCAAGGTGCCCCTGCCAAGTCCTGTGGATCTTACGACCATTGTTGCCCAGCAGTCGCAGCAGATCGCGCAACAGGCACAGCAATTGGGACAGCTGTCCGCCATGATGAGACAACTCCTGGCGCCCCAGCAACAGCAACCGTCTTCTTCGCCGGTGATTCCATCACCTCCGGCCATCCCTCTGGCAACGGTGGGCCCGAAGCTTCATCTACTATTATCCACCAAGTTCAACGGGGACCCAAAGTTTTGCAGAGGTTTTATTACCCAGTGCTCAATGCAGGTGGAGCTGATGGCCAACCAGTTCCACACGGAAAGGTCAAAAGTGGCGTTTGTGGTGAGCCTGCTATCCGGAAAGGCCATGGCTTGGGCGACACCCCTTTGGGACCGACACGACCCTGTGACAGCAGACCCACAGGCCTTCCTCACTGAATTCCACAGCGTTTCCGAGGAGCCATGGCGTGTGTCTTCTGCCGAGACGGCGCTCCTGAACCTTCGTCAGGGGGACTTTTCCGTAGGTGACTATGCGGTCCAGTTCCGTACCCTAGCTTCTGAGCTATCCTGGAATTACGCTGCCCTCTGCGTCACCTTCAAGAATGGTCTGTCTTGCAGGGTTAAGGACGCACTTGCAGCTAGAGATCTTCCATCTTCTCTGGGCGAACTTATCCACCTGGCCACTTGCATAGACGTGTGTTTCATGGAGAGAGAGCAGGAGCTCCGCCAGCTCCGACTACCTTGTCTGGCCCCTGTGTTCCAGAGATCTCCGCTGATACTCCCGCAGGTCTCCAATGAGGAACCCATGCAGGTGGACCGGGCCCACTTGTCAGATTTAGAGCTGTCCTGCCGCAGAATGGAGAATCTTTGCCTCTACTGCGCCAGTCCGGACCATTTCCGCAAAAGCTGTCCACAGCATCCTCAGCGCTCGGGAAATGCTCGCACCTAGGTGGCGTAGGAGAGGCATCCCTAGGTGCTAATTCTCCCTCTCCACGATTGATGTTGCCAGTGGAGGTAACAACGGATGCTAGTCTATGCTAGTCTATCGCTCCGGGTTTCTGCCTTCCTGGACTCCGGCTCAGCCGGGAACTTCATTCATGCCTCCTTGGTGTCTCGTTACCGCTTGCCAGTGATCCGTCTGGAGGAGCCCCTGCTTATCTCTTCTGTCAGTGGGGAGCTTCTTAGCGACTCCATTCAATTCGTAACCCGGCCAGTGTCCCTCCGTTTACTGGTCTTGCACAAGGAGAAAATCTCTTTTCACATTCTGCCTCGGGCTTCCTCGTCGACCCTGTTGGAGCTACCCTGGCTGCAACGTCACGCCCCTACGCTTGATTGGAAGACAGGCGAGGTCCTGCGTTGGGGTTTGGAGTGCCAGATCTCGTTTGGGGT
>JAODAL010026874.1:0-55943 GCA_025379985.1 Phyllomedusa bahiana
CATTCATTCCAAGTGCCTTCCATTCCCCCAAGTGTCAGTGTCTTTGCCCCCAAGTGTCCGATTATCTGCCCCCCAAGTTCAGGTCATTATCCCCCCCAAGTTCAGGTATTATCCTGCCCCCAAGTGTCATTCATTATCTTCCCCCAAGTGTGTGTCATTATCCTCCCCAGGTCTTTCCCCCCAAGTGTCAGTGTCATTATCCTCCCCAAGTGTCGTGTCATTACCTCCCCCAAGTGTCGGTCATTATCCTCCCCAGTAGGTTATCCTGCTCCCAAGTGTCGTGTTTATCCTGCCCCCAGGTCAGTTTATCCCCATCAGTGTCTTATCGCCGAGTGTCAGTCTTCCCTCCCCCAAGTGTCGTATATGCCCCCAAGTGTCAGTGTCATTATCCTGCCCCCAATGTCAGTGTCATTATCCTCCCCCAAGTGTCAGGTCATTACCCCCCCAAGTGTCAGCTCTTTCCGCCCCCAATGAGTGTCATTTCCTCCCCAAGTGTCAGTCTTTCCTCCCATGTATCCCAAGTGTCAGTCATTCTCCCAATTAGGTCATCCTCAATCATTCCTTCCCCAGTGGTCATCTGCCCAATGTCCATTATCTCCATGCAGGTCATTCTATCCATTCTGTCTTTCCTTCCCCAAGTGTCGTCATTTCCTTCCCCATGTCAGATTACTGCCCAAGTCAGTCATTTCCTCCCCAAGTGTCAGGTCAATCTCCCCAAGTTCAGCTCCTTGTTTTCCCCAAGTGCCATTACTCCCAAGGTCAGTGCATTATCCTGCCCAATGCAGTTCATTACTGCCCATTCAGGTCTTACCCCCAGTGTGTCATATCGCCCCAAGTGTCAGTGTCATTATCTGCCCCCAGTGTCAGTCTATCTGCCCCCAAGTGTCAGTCATTACTGCCCCCAGTGTCCGTCATTACCTGCCCCAGGTCATGTCATTATCCTGCCCAAGTGTCAGTTCATATTCCTCCCAAGTGTCAGGTTTATCCTGCCCCAGTGTCAGGTCATTTCCCCCAAGTGTCGTCATTATCTGCCCAAGTGTCAGTTCATATCCTGCCCCAAGTGTCAGTGTCATATCTGCCCCAGTCATGTCATTATCCTGCCCCAAGTGTCATTGTAATTATTCTGCCCCCAAGTGTCAGTGTCATTATCCTCCCCCCAAGTGTCAGGGTCAGTATCCTGCCCCAAGTGTCAGTGTCATTATACTGCCCCAAGGGTCAGCGTCATTATCCTGCCCCAAGTGTCAGGTCATTATCCTCCCCAACTGTCAGTCATTATCCTGTCCCCCAAGTGTCAGTCATTATCCTGCCCCCAAGTGTCAGTCATTATCCTGCCCCCAAGTGTCAGTGTCATTATCCTGCCCCCAAGTGTCAGTGTCATTATCCTGCCCCCAAGTGTCAGGGTCATTATCCTCCCCCAAGTGTCAGTGTCATTATCCTGCCCCCAAGTGTCAGTGTCATATCCTGCCCCAAGTGTCAGGTCATTATTCCTGCCCCCAAGTGTCAGGTCATTATCCTGCCCCCAAGTGTCAGGTCATTATCCTGCCCCAAGTGTCAGGTCATTACCTGCCCAAGTGTCAGCGTCATTATCCTGCCCCCACGTGTCAGTTTCATTATCCTGCCCCCAAGTGTCAGTGTCATTATCCTGCCCCCAAGTGTCAGGGTCATTATCCTGCCCCCAAGTGTCAGTGTCATTATCCTGCCCCCAAGTGTCAGCGTCATTATCCTCCCCCCAAGTGTCAGGCTCATTTTACTGCCCCCAAGTGTCAGGTCATTATCCTGCCCCAAGTGTCAGGTCATTATCCTGCCCCAATATTCAGTGTCATTATCCTGTCCCCCAAGTGTCAGCGTCATTATCCTGCCCCCAAGGCAGTGTCAGTTTCTCCCCCCAATTGGCAGATCATTATCTGCCCCCAAGATCAGTGCATGTTCCTCCCCCCAAGTGTCAGCGTCATTAATCTTGCCTCCCAAGTGTCAGTGCATTATCCTCCCCCCAAGTGTCAGTGTCAATGCCTTCCCCCCAAGTGTCAGTGTCAGGTTCCTCCCCCAAGTTCATGGTCATTATCCTGCCCCCCAAGTCTCAGTGTCATTTTTTCCGTCCCCCCAATGTCCAGTGGTCATTTTTCCTCTCCCCCAAGTGTCAGTGTCATTTTCCTCCCCCCAATTGTCAGCGTCATTATCCTCTCCCCCAAGTGTCAGTGTCACTATTCTGTCCTACAAGTGTCAGTGTCATTTTCTTCCCCCCAAGTGTCAGCGTCATTATCCTCCCCCCAATTGTCAGCGTCATTATCCTGCCCCATTGTTCCAGTGTCATTATCCCTGCCCCCAAGGGTCAGTGTCATTATCCTGCCCCCAAGTGTCAGCGTCAATATCCCTCCCCCAAATGTCAGTCTCATTATCCTCTCCCCCAAGTGGCAGGTCCCATTATCCTGCCCCAAGGTCAGTGTCACTATCCTGCCCCCAAGTGTCAGAGTCATTATTCGGTCCTACAACTGTCAGTGTCATTTTCCTCCCCCCAAATGTCAGTGTTATTATCCTCTTCCCCAAGTGTCAGTGTCATTATCCTCTCCCCCAAGTGTCAGTGTCACTATTCTGTCCTACAAGTGTCAGGGTCATTATTGTAAGACATATTCCTTCTGCACTCAACCTCTTTTTCCGCTCTTCCTTTAATTCACGACAGATAAGAACTGTATTAAACAGGCCACACCACAGGCTGCAGGACAACCATCTTCTACATAACCTTTCAGGCTGTTATCACACAAAGTCCCTTCTCAAAAAGTTGTAGCCTTTCATGGGCATAGTCTAGCACCAGTTAAAGTGGAGACACCGGCTCACCTAAAGAGAGTGCATGGTCCACGTTACTCTTCCTTTGTCGCGAAACAGTAGAATTCAAGTAACGTATCTGACCAGCACTTATAGGCTTAATACCATCCTCTATAGATCCATAGCACATAGAATCCACATATACATTTCACAGTGTATTTTCTTAAGATGCACATTAGAGGAACACATATTCAGCTGAGGTGTTTTTTCGACTGTAGCCGTCCTTAGTCATAGCTGGTTCTAGCGCCCAATGGGGGGGCGGGGTTAGAGGACGTTATTTGGATTGTATTTCCCTAATGAAACCCAACTCATTCTGGCTCTCTTCCGGACTGATGTCTCGTGCATAGTGTTAAACTGGGGTGCCTGGGTCCCACCAGTGGGGTAGAGTTTTAGGGCCCACCAGTGAAATCAGTTCTTAGGGACTAGCAGTAGAGTTGGTTCCTGGAGCCCACCAGTTGAGTTGATCCTTGGGGCCACCAGTGGAGTTGATTCTTGGAGCCCACCAGTGGAGTTAATTCTAAGGGCGCACCAGTGGAGTTGATTCATTGACCCACCAGGGGAATTTCTTGGGGCCCAACCATGGAATTATTGGGGTTACCATGGCTTTTGAGCTGGGCCCCCCAGGGGATTTAAATTTTAAGGCGCACCAGGTATTGATTTGGGTCAGTGGATTGTTTCGGGGGTCCCCCACGGGAAATTACTTTTAGGGCCCATAAAATTTGATTCTTGAAGCCCACCAAGGGGATTTGATTCTTGGGCCCCAGGGGAGTTTTTTCTTGGGGCCCACCATGGAGTTGTTTTCTTGGTCCCCCCAGGGAGTTATTTTTGGGGCCCACCGGGGGAATGATTTTGGGGTCCCAGTGGAGTTGATTCTTGGGGGGCCCCCCGGGAATTGATTCTTGGGGCCCCAATGGAGTTTTTTTGGTGCCCACCAGTGGAGTTGATTTTTGGGGCCCACCAGGGGAGGTGATAGGGGCCCACCAGTGTTTTGATTGTTGGGGCCCACCGTGGATTGATTTTTGGGGCCCCCCAGTGGGGGTATTTTTGGGGGCTCCCCCAGTGTTTGATTGTCGGGGCCCCCCAAAGGGAGGTGATTTTTGGGAAACCCCCAGTGGGGTTTATCCCTGGGGCCCACCCCCCAGGTAGTCCATGACTGCCTACTGGACTGCTCTCTGCCTCCCTTTTTTTGCCCCTTCTCCTTGACTGCAACTTTTTCCCCGTGAGAGGCCCACAAGCCGGGGGCCCACAGGGTACCCCCTCTCCTTTTTGGATCAGTCAAACTGTCTGATCCTATAGATTTGCAGACCCCTAAACCCCCCCTTGCACCCCTCCCTGCCCCTTCCAAAAGTTCTGCAGGTTGTTGCCCCGGCTTGCCAAACCTTTCAAGCTCAACAAATCTCTTGGGCAGCTTCCAGTTTATAGGGCTGACCCGGGGACAATTCTTACCAATGGTTTTAATTGACATAGTCAAACCCAAAACTTAGTGTCTCCCAAACCTCCATGTACTTTTTCCAAATCTACCACCTAAACAAACCCCCTCCCGAACCCCATTACAAAGTAAAATTCCCGGGAAAAAAGACCATGTTGTTCTCTTTTGTTCATCCCCATTAAATTTTTTCTCCCTATGAACTACTGTTTTTTTAGTAAAAAGCTAAACGGTTTTTTTATTTTCCTTTTTGGTAAAAGGGGGCATGGTCTGCTCCCGGGGTAAGGCCTAATAAAAATCCCCAAAATCCAGCTGGAGATTTTTTATATTCTGGTTCTGAGCCCCCCCTTCTGCCCCAAAAAAGATGCAAAATAGGGTGTTTCCCTCGATTTTTTCGTCGCGGACCTGGAAGACTCTTATAATAAAGAAATGTAGGACGCGAACTAATCGGCTACAAAAGAATGGGGTTTGCGTAGAGCTTTTAAGGAGGGGAGATATGGGCAATCCTGAGGGGGCGCATTTTTTATAGGAAACACTTCCCCGCGGGTTCCATTTTGTTTAAATTGATGTAAAATAAAAAATTCTACAGAATTCTAATTTACTTGGCACCTCAGTTTGTCATAATTTTTAAGATCTCCGCTGACTGCCAGTGAATAGAAAAATTCCCACGATAGGCTTATGGCACAGGCATAGAGTTTCAAAACAATTCTTTTAAAGGGGTTGTCTCACTACAGGGATTGCTGCTTTTTTTATGTTAAAGATCTTGCAAAAACAAGTCACTTTGCAATATGTGTCCATTAACAGTGTCCACCTATTCCTAGATATCCCTCTTGTATGAAGCTGCATCAGCTCCTCAGGTCACTATAAGCTGCATTGAACTGTTTGATCATCCTCCCTGATAGACTTGCCAGTGCTGGTCGCTTCACGTCTACAGACCTTTTCGATCTCTCCTGATAGACTGCCAGCGCTGGTCGCTATAGCTACAGAACTGTTCAATCTCTCATGATAGGCTGCCAGCACTGGTTGTTATAGCTACAGACCTGTTCAATCTCTCCTGATAGACTGCCAGTGCAGGTCGCTATAGCTAAAGACCTGTTTCAAGTCTCTCCTGAAAGGCTGCCAGTGGCTGGTCGCTATAGCTACAACCTGTTCATCTCTCCTGATAGACTGCCAGTCTGGCGCTATAGCTACAGACACTGTTCAATCTCTCCAGATACGGACTGACCATGCTGGTCGCTATAGCTACAACCTGTTCAATCTCTCCTAATAGACTGACCAGAGCTGGTCGCTATAGCTACAGAACTATTTGATCTCTCTGATATGGGCTGCCACGCTGTTGCTATAGCTACAGACCTGTTTGAATCTCCTCCTGATAGCTGCCAGCACTGGTTGGTTATAGCTACAGACTTTCAATCTCTCCTGATAGGCTGCAAGCAATGGTTGCTATAGCTACAGACCTGTTCTATCTTTCCTGATAGGCTGCCGGCACTGGTTGCTATAGTTACAGACCTGGCTTCTACTGCAGTCTAGTGGAAGCCAATAAACACGCCCTTGAATTCAAAGTTAAACCAAGAAAACAGGACTGAGGTAAGATGAATCGATGTAGTGAGACAACCCCTTTAAGGCATCAGCGGGATCCATACAATTTATTAAAGTAGGTACATATTACTTAAAAAGAAACAATGTTTTGGCCAATGCAGTAGCTTTGATCAAGCAGAATAAGGGTATGATCACACGGCTTACTTTGGGGCGCATTTCGCCGCGTATTCTGCAGTGTACTACGCGTAAAACGCGGGGAAATACGCCCCATACTCATAGAAAACTATGGATTACGCCTCGTCCCCCCGGCGAGCAAGACAAGACAGATTGCGTATTCGATACGCGCGAGAGAACATAAAGACATGCATTTCTATGCGGCCAGCGCAGGTCTGCCGCTCCCCCACCCCCGCGCCGGCGGGAGAAACAGCCCTAATTAGCCCGAGCTCCCGAAACACACGATGTATTGCGGTCCGCAGAACATATGTGAACATACCCCCATGTTCTAACATGGCTTTTACTATTACACCCTACTTTAAATTTCGACCATTGTGGCCTTCAATAGGCTTCTGGTTGCCATGGCACCGCGTCAGTACCCCATAATAAAGTCCCCGGAATGTGGCACTATCTTTTATCCAACTAGATGCCGCAGTCGTGTTTACCGCGGCATCTAATTGGTTGGGGTCAAAGTCATCTCCAATTCCAGACACTGATGTTATTTACAGCTGACACCTGCCTAGGGAGGAGCCAATGAGCCCACTCCATATACCCTTATAAATGTTATGTTAAAATGGTTGTCTAATTTGAAAACCTCCGAATCATGTATCTTACTAGTTAATTCTAAGTTATTTGAGGAGGGTTCTATTTTCAGGATCCTTACCTTACAGAGTGTCGCTTGCTCTGGAGGACCTGTCCTGTCCTGCATGACACAGACAGCATATTGATATGAATGGACACTGCGTAATGCTTCATTTCTCCTGTAGTTTTGGTGCAGGGAAACCTATCATTTACTTGTCTTTTTAAAGATTACAGCCAATCACTGGGGGTCCCAGCATGGGACACTTTTTGATCATCTTTTTTTGCCAAAGAGCGGCGACACACACCACTCCACAAACATAAGGATACACGTACAACAACTGTATCTACCACTTAGTCCAATAGAATCTTTTTAAGGGGTCCTTAATATAAGCCTAATGCATTATGTCATGTCCTACAGACAGTCCCCTAGTTACAAACATTCAACCTACATTTGACTTGAACTTAAGAGGTTTTAGTCTCACTACTTCAGGATTGCTGCTCTTTTATGTTAGATCTTGCAAAAAAAAGTCACTTTGCAAATGTTTACCATTAACAGTGTCCACCCTATGTCCTAGATAATCCCCTCTTCAGATATGGCTCCATCAGCTCCTCGAGGTCACTATAGCTACAACTTGTTTGATCTCTCCTTATATGCTGTCAGCACTGTTCGCTATAGCTACAGACCTGTTGATCTCTCTGATAGGCGGCTGCCAGCAATGGTTCAGCTATAGCACAGACTTGTTTCACCTCTCTCCTGGATAGCTGCCATCACTGTCGCTATAGCTACAGGACTATTTATAGATCTCTCCTGATAAGGCTGCCATCGCTGGTAGCTGGCAGCTACAAGACCTGTTGTCCTCAGCAGCTCGTCAATGCAGGCCAGTAGAAGCCAGTAAACACTGAATCCAAAAATGAAACAGGAGTCACGTAAGGTGAATTAATGTAGTGAGACAACCCCTTTAAGAACAATTGTTATTGTTGGTCGTGCCCCATTTACCTTAGCCCCAGACACCTTGGCTCTCCTACACTCCTTTCGTGGTGTTGCATGCTATACGCTGCAGACACTTATACATGTGACACCAGACTCTCTTCCTCCAGATGTGACCAGAAGAAGACTAACCCGGGCCGAAACGTCACATGTATATCTGGAATTACAACATCGCCATCTGCAGTATCTTACTTTATGGCTGCACCATGGAGAGTTACTGTACCCATTAGTTTGCTGTATATGATAAATGTTTTCAATGAATCAGGACGAGATTGTGCTCGGATTGTTACTAGAAGCCTAATATGACAACAAAAATGCTCTCACGGAGCCACACGGACTTACTTAATCAAGGTTTGTGGGATCAATGTCATACCTCCCAACTTTTAGAGAGTGCAAAGAGGGACACATCAGGCCACGCCTAAAACAACACCCAAAATGATAAATCCAATGATAAAATATTAAGTAAGTTGTTATGTTATTACCAGCGAGGGAAACAACCAGATACTTTTTTAACAGCAAGAAAAGTGTCCGATTATTGACGGCAAATCTGTTTCTAAATGAAAAAGAGGGACATTTATAGAGCAAAGAGGGACAGAGGGACAAGGTTCAAAAATAGGGACAGTCCCTCCAAAATAGGGACAGTTGGGAGGTATGCAATGTTATTTCCTTGAGAGACCGAAAGTGAGACGAAATATTCCGAACAAGGGCACAGACCACAAAACAAATGTTCCAGGGTTGTTAACCCTTCCCTATATTATCCAAGACTATATATATATATATATATATATATATATATATATATATATATATATATATATATATATATATATATATTATATATAATATATATATATATATATATATATATATATATATATATTGTAGCGGTTGCTGCTCTGAGATCGCAGTAAAGTACAATGTAGACAGATCAAGTAGTCTCAAAAATATGGGAATCTAGTAAGAGAACAAAGAGTGACTTTCAACAGCTATATTCACTATTTTGCTATAGGCAATCTTAAAGGGGATTTACCAGGACGCCAGTTACTTACCTCTTATCAGCACAGGAGTAGAATATAAACAAATCATGCTGAGTGAGGAATAAGGGAGCGTCTCAAAACTTAAGTGAAATAATAAGGGGCCGTTCACACGGCATATTTCGCCGCGGATTGGAGCCGTACTACGCGCCGGCTTTGCACTGCAGTATGGCTCCAATCCGTCGCAGTAATTATGGTAATCCACAATTCTCATAGAGAACAGTGGATTCCGTCGCTCCTCCCCGCTCAGCGAATCCGCCGTGCGGGGAGAAAGTCACCTGCACATTATCCAGGTGGCAATACGCGCCGTGGATAATGCAAGTCTATGGGGCCGGCGAGCCGCGCCCCCGCCCCGTATTCAAGCCGGAATTGCGAGCGCAATCCGGCTTGCAATTACGGCTTGAATAAGCCGTGTGGACACGGCCAAACAGTACAACAGTGGATTCTCAATACAGCAAGACACAGCCTCATACACTGCACTTTCTACCTGGTGCCTTAAAAGCTCATTCATTTTCCCTGTCATCAGATAAGAAGTGTTTCATGCAAGCTCGGCCTGTCAGCTCCTCTGGTCATGTCTAATGCAAGCTTTCAGGTAACTAAGGGGGATTGAGAAATGCTGTATCTCTCACAGGCTTCACTTTTTGTAATCACATATATATAGAAAAGTGATTAAATACCCATTTTGGAGGATCCCACGTCAACATTACATGGTGGCAAAACCCCTTTAAACTCTATCATTTCTAAGTCTATAAATCAATAAAACTTAACTTTTATAATGTACAACACTTAACCTCTATAACACACTTTTTAAAAACCTGATTTCTAACCTCTCAATTTGTCTCATAAATTGATCCCTTTCTAATTGTGAAGGAATAACTCCTTTTCTATTATAAAATCTGTTGGGACCCCACCGATTATATCAGCAGGAAAACCCTATACTTACAGTGATTTGCTAACTGCAAAAAGGATCCAAAAACATCTTACTTGGGCAGTCGTCCCTAATCTGATGGGCATGAAGCTTATAAGGTTTCCTGTGAAACCCTCTGCAGCAGGTAACACAGTGAAAAGAGATAGAAAATCACAAATTAAAATGTCATATAAAAAGGGAACCTATTAAGTCCCTACAACAACCTAGAAACAACACCTAGCACAGAAAACGGGGTAACCGCCCCAACAAGGGCGACCCCACACAGGAACTTACCCTATAAACCCCTACCAAATCCCTAATATGTAATACTAATTTGGCACAGGAAACAATACCTCCAGAACAATGTCACAAAGGCTACACATGGTACATATGAGGGAACCCTAATTGTATTAATAGACATATAACAATATCAATAATATACAAACTTCCTACCTTAAAGGGGATGTATCGCTTTATCAGTTCAGCTGTTTTTTTGAGGCTTGATTCACTCATTTCCTGAAATCCAGGGGCGTTTCTTCCCCTCCCAGCTGGGTGTTTCTTAACTGAAGGGGGATGACATCATCCCCCCTTCACTGTTCATGCTGGCTCCCGAGTCAGTGTGCTCTTCCCCCTCCCCTCTCTGTCTGAGTCCACATGTCACTGTCCTCTCCCGATGCAGTCTTATTTTGTAAGAGCTGTTTACATACCACAGGCCTGCATTCAGTCTAGACAGCCTTCTATGAACTCAAAGCACTGATCTCTTCTCCTCTAACAGTTGGAGGTTTGTTACAGTTGAATCCAGTCTTCTATGAAGACTGAATGAGCAGCACAGATCTCCCTGCTATGTTTACATGCAGGAGCATTTAGGCACCGAGGCACAATTCTGTTGTTTTCTGATTGTAGAAACAGCTGCAGTGTTGTTGTGTTTCTTCTGGCTGTGCAGAGTGAAATGCTGCCGGCCCCTTATTCTGAGTGAGAGAGGCATCCTAATGCTCCGTCTATGTTTACACTTAGGCACCGAAGCACAATTCTGCTGTTTTCTGATTGTAGAAACAGCTGCAATGTGAGTGTGTTTCTTTTGGCTGTGCAGAGTGAAATGCTCCCGGACCCTTATTCTGAGTGAGAGAGGCAGGAATGCACACTCCCGTGAATACGACCGACCGGGGGCCGGACAGAATGTAAATTAGTAGAGCCCTCAGCCAATGACATGAAAGGAGGTGGAATCCGACCGGCACTGGGGAACTGTGTTTACAGAAACAGAAGATAAGGGATTCTGTGAAAGACAGCAAGACAGCTTTACAAATGACATACAATTGCAAAGTTGCTTTTTTTCACTGTCCCCTTATTCTAAAGACCATTTAATGAAATGATTCAACCCCTTTAATTGCATTAATAGGCATATGATAATATCATTAAATAACAGAAGTTCCGACTCCAAATATGGCATCAGAATAATCCCTGGATCAATGTCCCATCTCCAGACTCTAGTCCCTGTAACCTGTGATATTAAAAGCATCTAAGCTTTTGTGCAATGACTCCACCATCACAACCACTTATGGCAGCGGGCTCCATAGTCCTACTGCTCTTACAGTAAAGAATCCCCGTCTGTTATGATGATGAAACCTTCTTTCCTATAAATGGAGAGGATGCCCCCTTGTTGTTGTTACAGGTTGAGGTGTGAAAAGATCACTGGAGACATTTCTGTACTGTCCATTCATTGATTTGTTCACAGTAATTAAAGAGGTTGTCTCACTACATTGATTCATCTTACCTCAGTCCTGTTTTCTTGGTTTCATTTTGAATTCAGGGGCGTGTTTACTGGCTTCTACTAGGCTGCAGTAGAAGCCAGGTCTGTAGCTATAGTAACCAGTGCTGGCAGCCTATCAGGAGAGAAAAAGGTCTGTAGATAGCAACCAGCGCGGCAGCCAAAGGAGAGATTAACAGGTCGTAACAAAAGAAACCGCACTGACAGCCTATCGGGGAGAATCTAACAGGTCTTGCTATAGTGACCCCACGGCAGCCCATATGAGGATTTTAACAGGGCTGTGCTATACAACCAGTGCTGGGCACCTATCAGGAAAACCAAACGGTCTGTAGCTATAGTGACCAGCCTGGGGACCTATCATGGAAATTGAAAGGTTTTTTAGCTAAAAAGCAAAGTGCGGCAGACTATCAGGAAAAATGAACAGGTCCTGTAGCTATAGCAAACCCTTTTCGGCAACCTATCAGGAGAGATCGAAAGGGGGCTGAAGCTAAGTAACCAAATGCTGGCAGCCATCGGAAGATCAACATTTTTTTAGCTATATTTCCAGCCACTGGCAGCCCTTATGAGAAATTGAAAAGGCGTAGCTTACAACCAGTGTCAGACAAAAGGGGAGAATTAAAAGGTCCCCTTTTATAGCAACCGTGCTGGCAACCTATCAGGGGAGAGATCGAACAGGTCTTTTTTAGCTTTTTAGCAAAACCCCATGCTGGCAGCCTTAAGGAAGATCAACATTTTTTGTGGGATAGACACCAGTGTGGGAGCCTATCGGGAGATCGAACAGTCCTGTAGTATAGCACCTGAGGAGTGAGCAGCCCATCCCAAAAGGGGTATCTAGGAAAAGGGTAGGACACTTTTTAAGGGAAACAAAATTTTGGAAGTGACTTGTTTTTGCAAGATCTTGTTTGTGACCCGGGGACGTCCTGTATTGGATACTGAAAACATTGGATGATTCGACCATGTACTATTGTTCCAGTATAAAACTTTAAGGAATTTCAAATTAAATTAAAGGAACTTCAATGACTGGTAAAAAAAAAGAAGTCCAGTGTATTGGGACACAAGCTGATTACAGCAGGTTCTTAAATTCACTTCAGCTCAAAATATAAAATAAAGGTGAAAGTTCATGAAACTTTGAAAGTTGAACAAATTTTCTGAAGAAAAAGGGAGTAGGCCGGTGAGGATGAGGACATGACAACAATGTGCCAACTGAAAGTCCCTATCTGGGCGACCCTCGATACCCCTTTCACTAGGACGATAACAGCTTGAAGCAACCACAATGATTTGCACCTTCAAAAACAAAAGAAAATCCCATTCCGGGAAAGGGAAAAAAATTTGCAAGGGCCCCGTCCCGTGCCCCCGGGCCCCACCCAGCGAAAAGGCAATAAAAATGTGAAATATTTTTCTTTAAAGTCTTACTCCTAAAGGAAAACAGGAGCCTCACGGAGGCAGCACATGACAGCACATCTACTGACTATGGGTCCATATTATCCGTACAACCTATATACTTGCTGAAAAGAGGAATGCTGCTGTAATGCAAATGTCCAGTCACCTCAGATTATCTATGTGTAGTCAAAATGGAAATATATTCACATCAGCTGATTAAAACAGAGCTAGGACATGGCATCACCACCTATTGGGTGCAGAGTTCTTCAGGTCCATCCTATCTCGGCCCTGCACAGATGGAAGTAAAACCAAAAACCAGTCTCATCTAAAGACGGCTGTTTAGGGGGGTTTTACTCCCCCTCAGTTTTTCAAAGAGACGATTGGCCGGCTAAGAGGGTCTAGATATAGCTCAAAAGGGGTTAACTTTTCTTATAAGGGAGGCACGAGTAGGTATTTTTGGACATTGGCCCTGTTTAACCCGGCGGGGGGTTTGTTCTCGGGCGGGTGGGGTGCGGGTTGCGGAGAGGGTTTTTTCCCCCATCAAATAAATAGGCAGGGGGGGAAACCGCGGCGCGGGCCAGCCGCCCCACCACCCCGGCGATGCCGGCGGGGGAGCCCGCGGCAACAAACCCCGGGGACCCCCCCCGCCTGAAAAATCCCTGTCAAGAATCGGGGGATTCTCACACACGCGCGGGAAGGCGCGGCCCCCAAAAAACCCCCGGGGGTGTGTATTAACGCAGTTTTTCCCAAAAGGAAACCATTGTCACGGGGGGCCCGCACCCTCCGCCCGGGCTGGGGGGCCACCCTTGCGTCACCCGCGGGGTCCCGGGTCCCCCGCCGTGCCCCCCGGGTCGGGCCCGGGTTCCCCCTTACCTCCCGCGCCCTGAGTCCTTTTGTCCCCCCGGCCGGGGCCGGGGTGCGCGGCCCCCCCCCTTAGGCGCGGCGCGCCCCGGCTCTCCGGGGTTTTTAAAGGGGGATACGCCCCTTTTTGGGTTTAAACTGGCAAGGGGACCCTATTTTAACCCCTTCCCTTCCGGGTCACCTTTGCCGATCTTTAGTGCTTACGCCTTCAGAGAAAGCCTATGCCCGGTCGACTTCCGTGTAACCCGACCCCTTTGCTCCTGATCCTACCCCCCGAACCGTTTCCCCGGCCGTTCCTCTTGCCGTCCCCGACTTCGCCCACGTCTCAAGATTCTGTACCACGTATGCCTTGGCTCTATCGCAAGCAAGTCCGTAGGGTACGACCTGGGACCCTGGTGAAAACCGGGGGGGTTTTACTTTGGGCTCCCCCCCTGGTACGGCTTACAACCATCCTTGGGTGGTCCAGCGGATCCCACTACCTCCTTGTTTAAAAAATGTTTAAAAAAAGGGGCGATTTGGACACGGTTTTGGCCCTGGAAAAACCCCGGGGGAAAACCCCCGGCCATAACCGCGGCCAAATCCGTGTGGGAACAGGGGCCTTTGGCTTGTTACACGGGTTTTGGACAGGTTTTGCATGAGTTTTCGGAGGTTTCCTCACCCCCCAAAACCCCGCCAAACCCCTTCCCAAAAAGGTTCATTTAATTGATTCCATGTAAAACCTCGTTGTAGTTCACAACGCAGGGGTTTTTTTACCTTTTTGGAACGATGAAAAAAAGAAGTGTCTTCAATTTTTGAAGCGCGTTGTAGGGGGTTTTTCCCCCCCCGGTTTTTTTTTTTGATGGTTTTTTTTTTAAGCAAATTCACCCGGTTTTTACCGGGATTTTAACCCCCCCTTTGTATGGGTGAAAATTGATCAAAAACCTGATCAAAGCCTCGTCAAAAAAAACCCCCCCTCTGAAAAACATGTTTTAGGCGAGGTTTTGATGTGGTTTGGATGAGGTTTTGGGCAAGGAAAAGCCGTGTGAACATGCCATTACATACCATGGTTGCTCCACAAAAATGTCAATATATTCATATAGGCTTGATGGAAACGAGCTAGGACTCTGCAATGCCACCGATGGGATGTAGTGTTCCGTAAATCACATCTGCATTAGCATTATACCACCACACAATACTGCCTAAATCATATCGTCACATAATGTTTAATAAAACCTCTATACAATATGACAAAAATGCCACCTTGAATTGCCCACTTTTGTTGCACTTCAGATTTGGGTAATGGTTAAATTTGACCTAAATATCAATGATTCAATTTATGTCAACCAAATTTTGGCAAATTATTTGTAAAAAATAATCCTAACCCTTATCCTATCCCTAAATTGAGGTTGGAATTTGAGATGGGGATATGGCTAGAGTTTGGGTTGGTGCTTTAGTTGGCGTATGGGTTGAAGGTGGGGTAAACGTTAGAGTTAAAGGGGTTTTGCCACGATCTAATGTTGACGTGGGATCCTCCAAAATGGGTATTTAATCACTTTTCTAAATATATGTCATTAAAAAAGTGAAGCCTGTGAGAGCTACAGCCTTCCTTATATGCCCTTAGTTTCCTGACTATTTACATTAGATACGACCAGGAGCTGATCTGGCTGCACTTGCGTTGTTTGCACTTCTTATCTGATGGCAGGGAACATGAACGAGCTTTGAAGGGACTGTGGAGAAAAGATCCTGTGTCTGCTGTATAGAGAATCCACTGGTTGTAATGTAATTATCTGAGTAAACATGTAGACGTTCCCTGGCTCCCTGCATCAGTTTTTGAACAAATGAAAGAACACTGCCTGCTCAGAGCTTATCTTCTCTCCTGAGCAGATAAGAGGGAGAAAACAAAACCCGTTGAGCTTGTGCACAATACAGTTATCCCCTGTGGATGAGCCAAACATGTTTGCTCAACTACAGAGACTGAATATCAGGAGCGTGCATGGGAGGTGGAGCGATGACATCACAGAGGAGGTACTTGTTTTTTTAAACTCAGATGCACAACGCCCCTTTTTTCAAGCCTCAAGAGGGAAGTATCAGCCTGATAGGTAAGGAACTCACTTCTTGGCAAAACCCCTTTAAGGTTGGGGTTTTTCTTTAGATTGGCAGTTAGGGTTGGAGTTGGAGTTACACCTGGGGAAGAAGTTGAGTTAAGGTCAGGCCTAATGCTAATCCAATGCAATTTGGAGTCATTTAGCTGCCTTAGGTGCTTTACAGAGGCAAGAAAACACATCCAGATTTCTACCCCGTAGACTTTAATTGGGAGGTCCTAAATCCCCAATATTTTGAAAAGTTTGGCCACACATCTGTTGAACCAAATAGAGATTATTTCAAGGAACACTAGTGCCTGAGTATTGCTGTCATATAATCACAACAAAACAAAGATTTTTAGAGACTACATAAAACCGCCATTCAGTGTCCAAATAGTACCACCGCCATACAATGCTCAAATAGTGAAGGTGTTAATGGTGAAGGCTCTTGTGGTCTTGGTCATAGAAGGGGTTAACGGTACAATCCATGGTGGTCAGTGGAGGTTTACATGTCCCACTGTCTTGCATCTTTATTCAGGGTGAACTCTGGATACATTAAGACATCACAGCCAGGATAAATGTTTGCCGTATCATGTTTTGCATATTTCGCTATGGGAAAGGTTACTAATTTTTGCTTGCATGGTGTGAAGTTCACAGCACATCAAAACATCACTCAAATGTTCCACTTCACAAGTGTATACATTGCACAGGACTTTCTATTCTGTCATTTCCATATGGAATAAGCAGCACCAAGAACATTTTATGGCTTCTCGGTTTAATGTATTAATGCTCACATTCTGCTCGGTCAGCGGTGACATCACTCGTATCATTGCCCGCTATGGAATGCCGTTCCGCTAGCACAGTTCTTGTTGCAATATAAAGGAGAAATTCTTAAAACTCTTTGAAAGACCAAAGGGGGCTTAGTTGGGTACAGCTGTATCTCCATATGGAGAAACAGGGCAGAGGTACCAGATCCATCTGAACCAGGTTGTTCAGTCAACCTAAAGGCTACTCTCCCACAGTAGAGTTTTCTGGTGCCTAAAAACTACAACTTTCTCTGCCATTGTCGAATTTAACTACAGGTCATAGCAAAGAAGAAGAAGAACCTGGAAATTTCATCAGAAGTTAACAATGACGTCATTTCCCCTCTGCTCTAAAAACAACTTTTGCTCCTCATCTTCCACAGCCATCCACCCATGTGGCTTACTGTTCCACCTTTAGACCAAACCACCATTTTTTTTTTATAGGGATGTTCCCATCATGCACTCTGATGGCACATCAATTGGTTAAAAGTGTGATAGGTGCAGATCCCATAGGTTAGAACCGTACCTATCTTGGGAACAGGACTCCAAAAGCCTTAGCTTGGAACAGAGAGCTGGTCACACTTGCGCATGACTCTCCATTCTGTTCTATGGGACATCTGAGTCGGTCGAATACATCGGTCACCTGTACTGGGAACTCCTATAGGACAGAGTGGAGAGTCATGCACTACCACAACCAGATCCCCATTTTGAGCCAGGATTTTTAGGGGCCGGTTCTCAAGAAAGGTATTGGTACCATAGGTGGAGCCTGCACCTATCAGACCTTTATGGTATATCCTATGGAACAACCCTTTAATGACAAAGCAAAGCATTGACATAGGAAAAGCAAATATAACCAACCTGTACGTAAGCTTCTCATGAATAGACCTGTTTATGTCTTTGTATTGACTTAAACAGTAGCTATCTTTGTGGGGTGTCAGATATTAGTTTACTGCACATGCGCGGACTCCTGCACATAAGTTCTAAACTTCACTTTTCATGGCCATGTCTACTTTGGTATGGCTTCCCTTGTCACCATGTGGTTTTGTATGTGTGGATCATTCTCACTTGTTTTTCTTATGTGGTTTTTCCTCTTTGCTTTTTAAAAATTTGGTTTTTTTTAGTTACTACTTTTTCAAGGACTAAGAGTCACCCCCCTTTCCTTGCAAACGTGCTCATGGGTGTTTTATTGGGGGTAATTTTAAAATTTTAAAGCAAGAAAGTGGGAAAAATTGCCATTGGTTTGGGGCAGTCTTTTAAAAGGAAAGTTGGGGCCCCTTTTTTTCATTACCCCCGATGAAAATATTGTCCTAGCGAAACAGGTGTCTGCATTTTGGCGGGGGATTCCTTAGGGAAAACCAACCCGGGGATGATTCCCCGGTTTAAAAACCTACCAGTGGAAATTTATTTTTTTGGAGCCCACCAGTGGAGTTTTATTCTTGGGGCCCCCCCAAATGGGAGTTTTATTCTTGGGCCCCCAAAGTGGAGTTGATTCTTGGGCCCACTTAGGGTTTGGGGAGTTTGAATTTTTGGGGGGCCCCCCCAATGGAAATTAAACCCTTTGGGGCCCCCCATTTGGGGTTTGATTCCGGGGGCCCACCAGTGGAGAAGATTTTTTGGGCCCCCCACCATTTGGGGTTTTATTTTTTTAAAAGCCCACCAGTGGGGGTTTTTTCTCAGGGCCCACTAAGGGGGTTTTTAATTTTTGGGGGGCCCACCAGTGGAGTTGAAATTTTTGGGGGCCACCAGTGGAGTTTTTTTTCTTTTGGGGGCCAAACCCTTTGGAAATTGATTTTTGGGGTCCACCAAGGGGGGGGATTCCCTTTGGGGGCCCCCCCAGTAGAGTTGAATTTTTTGGGCCTACCTGCGGGGTTTTTTCTTTTGGGGGCCCCCATTGGGGCTCCAATTTTTGGGGCCCCACCAAATGGATTCATGCTTTTGTCCCCCCAGTGGAGTTTTTAAATTCCCGGACCCAAAACCATGGAATTTATTCCCGGAGCCCCCATTTGGGGTTTCACTCTTTTGGGGGCCCCCTTGGAGTTTTTTCTTGGGGGGCCCCCCAGTGGAAATTTGAATTTTTTGGTGGGCCACCCAGTGGGTTTTTTAAATTTGGGGCCCACTGTAAGTTGATTGTTTTGGGGCCCCCATGGGTTTTGATTCTTGGGGCCAACCATTAAAATTATGGGGTGCCAAAACCCCTTAATTTTTTTAAACCCCCAAAAAGGGTTTAAATTAAAAAAACTCCCCAAAACCCAAAGGGTACGTTATCTTTGCCCAACTTATTTAAAAAAAACAAAAAAAAGACCTTTACTTCCCTTCCCTTTTACCCGCCCGTCCCTTCCCTCAAACCCCCAAATTAAAAAGTTTCCGAAGGGGAGAAGGGGGTTTCCCATTAACCTTTTTGAATCATTGTTTTTTGGTGAACCCGATAGCCCAAAAATTTGATTAAATTTAAAACCTTTTTTTAAACCCCCTTTTATTTTTCTCTTTGTTGGGAAAAAGGCCCAAATTCCCCCCCTTTTAAAAAGGGAAAAATTTCCCTTTAACCAAACCTATTTTTTTTATACTTGTTATTGTTGGGCCCGCTAGAAACCTCTGGGCCCCCAACATTTAAAAGGGCCGGGGAAAAAAAGGTTTTTTTTCAAAATTTTTTTCCGGTTTTCAACCACCGGGGCCCACCCCAAGGGCCAGTTTACCCGTTTTGGGGGGGGAGAAACCAGGGTTCCTTTCCCCTTAAAACCCCAATTTTTTAAATTTCCCTGGAAATTTGGGAAACCCGAACAAGGAAAAATGTGTCAGGAAAGGAAAGGGGGGAAGGGAAAAGGAAACTAGTTTCCCTAACACAGTCAATCCCGGATCGGGCCTAAAACGGAAACCTTATCCTTTCCCAAGGGGAAAAGGGAGTTCCGAAAAAAGGAGCCCTTTTTCTTGGGCCCCCTAATTTTAACCCAACTCTGGGGTTTTGGCTCTTTAATTTTCCTGCCGGCCCAACCCTGCCCTAAAAACCAAAATGAAACCCCGCCTCCCGCAATTTCAAGGGAAGCAGGAACTTTTTTTAAGGGGAATTTTAACTGCCCTTTTTAAATGGAGGAACCCCAACCCCAAAATTTTACTCTTTTTTTTAAAAAAGGGTTGCAAAAAATCCCGGGGAAATAGGTTTTTTTAAAAAACCTTTCCAATCATTTTCAATTTGTAACTGCCCCCTAACCTTTTTTTCTCAGCAAAACAACCCCCGGCCATTTAACTTGGAAAAAAAATGCATTTTAAAAAAAATTTTAAAAACCATTAGGGGCCCCAAAAAAGAAAAAAACAAAGGGGCCCCAAAAACCCCCAATTGTGAAAACCCCAAATTTTTAAAAAAATTTTTTTAAAAAATTACCTGAATTTTGCTGATTTAAAAAAGGGAGAAAACCCCCAAAAATTTTAAAAAAGTTTTAAAAGAAAAAAAGTTTAGAGAAAAAATTGAAAATAAAGGGGGGGGGAACCCAAAATTAAACATGCTAAAGGTAAAAAAATTTAAAAAACCCTTTTCTCCACCATTTTTAGGGAAAACCCCCTTGAAAAAACATTGTAACCCCGGCCCAAAAAATAAAAAATGGGGAACAAAACCCAAAAAATTTTAAGTAAATTGCCAATAAAAATTTTAAAGGGAAAAGAAATTTGAAATTTTAAATTTTTTCCCCAAAAACCTGAACTTAAAAACAACAAAGACCCCAAAAACCCAAAAACCCCTGACGCAACTTGTTTGAGATGGCAGCCTGGATACAGTGTGGTACAGAATCAAGGCAAACTCGTAGTCAAGGAAAGGTAGAAAGGTAAGGACAGGCAGCAGGCAAACGTAGTCAGTGGATGGAGGCAGCAGTCAGAATGCTGGACGGGAACTATCTGAACGCTTTTACGCTTTCAAGGGAAGAAGGGAGTTGCCAGAATATATAGGGCCAGTGCCCCGTAATAATCCAATTACTGGGTTGCTGGCTCTTTAAATTTCACTGAGCTGGCCGGCACCTGCCCTAGAGGGCGACGTGTGCGCCTGCCAGCAGAGATGCACAGGGAAGCAGGAACGTGGAGAGGTGAGTAATGCGCTTCCAGGTGCAGCACCACTCATACCCCACAGTGACTCTGCCAAGAGGGTTGCAAGAACATCCATGGCCCAACGTGGGTGTCACAGGACCGCCTGTATCATGTATCACTTTGTGAACTGCCCATACACTTGTTGTGCTCAGCTATAATACATATTGCTGTTCCTATTTTAGGCTCATGCCAACAATGAATGCATTTTAATTTTAAACATTAGCCAAAAAAGAAAAAAGACAAAGGGGCGCACAATAGTGAAATACGTCTCAAATATATTAAAAGAAAGGTGGAGATTCTCACCTGAAGTGGTTGTGCTCGTATTGTAGAGGCACAACAATCATAAACATGTATGGGATTTAATCCTTCTCTCGGCAGCCACGGTTCTTTCCAGCGATCCTTGACTCTTGAATGGTAAGCATGCAACAAATAAAAATGGCGAACTGGCGCACGTGGTTTATAAGTAAATGCCAATGATGAAGGCTGGTATATAGAAAACTTCTGAATTTTATTTCTATCCTAAACTGATTAAAAACATACATAGAGCTAACGCGTTTCATGCTCCAACTTAGCGCTTCATCAGAGGTAATATAAAATTGGCATGGTCAAAGTAGTAGTTGTTTTTTTTTTTGTTTTTTTTAGCACTTGGAGAGTTAATTTTATGACGCCTTTGATTGACAGTTTTCTGATCCAATGAGATTTTGATGTTATTGAAGTGATTGACGTAATAAAGAACCTATTCGGACACACTTTATGTTTTAAATGAGATGTGAAAAAAAAGTTTTATATTACCTCTGATGAAGCACTAAGTTGGAGCGTGAAACGCGTTAGGTCTATGTATGTTTTTAATGAGTTTAGGATAACATCCTTACTGTTTTAGAAATAAAATTCAGAACTTTTCTATATACCAGCCTTCATCATTGGCATTTACTTATAATCCATGTGCGCCGGTTCGCCATCTTTGTTTGTTGCATTAATTATAAACATGTTATCCTTTTGCTTGTCTGATGCACCCACCAGTTTCTTCCTTTTATTATTCTTTGTTTCTTCCTGTCTTTATGTGTTTTTAGCGAGTTTATCTTTTTGTTGACATGTCAGTTTTTTATCATATTTTTGATTTTTTCTTAAAATCTACTAAACATATACTATTTTTTTAATTTTTATTTATAATTCTCCTGCATTAAATGTACGGTCTTTTGGTTTATATCTTACTGTACTCTATCTCGGATGAAAGTTTATTCCTGGGGCCCACCAATGGAGTTGATCTTTGGGGCTCACCAGTGGAGTTCATTCTTGGGTCCCACCAGTGAGCTATTTCATTGTGTTCCCACCATGGAGTATACGATCACCATGGAGTATTCTACCACCATGGATTTGATTCTTCAGCCCACCAGGAAAATGTCTTGGCCTCCAGGGAGATATTTTGCCACCATGGACTTTATTCCTGGGGTCCACCAGTGGAGTTGATTGTTGGAGTCCACCAGTGGAATTGATTTTTTCTTTGACTCCTACAATTAGGGCCAAAGAAGTCCTGTATTTTTTTTTTTTTTTTTTTTTTTTTTTTTTTTTTTTTTTTTTTTTTTTTTTTTTTTTTTTTTTTTTTTTTTTTTTTTTTTTTTTTTTTTTTTTTTTTTTTTTTTTTTTTTTTTTTTTTTTTTTTTTTTTTTTTTTTTTTTTTTTTTTTTTTTTTTTTTTTTTTTTTTTTTTTTTTTTTTTTTTTAAAATTTTACGGGCCAAAGTTTTTTTTGGGGGCCAATAAATTTTTTGTTTCCCCCGAAATTGGGAAAGCCCAAAATTTTCACCACCTTTCATTCATTCTGCACCTGGATACAGTTGCCTCATCGAAATTAATTTCAGGGGAGTCTGACTTTCCTAATAGGAATCTCAGTGGAAGGACCAGTTTTTGGACATATTTTGCATAGCTTGGCTACAGTTGAATGGGATGTGCTGGGAAAAAGTTGCATAAAACCCGTTCTTTTGTAACCCGATTTCTGGGAGACTCTTGGAGGTATTGGCAGAGTTGACAAGTAGGATTTAATCCCACCCTTTACAACGAGATCCTGGCATGAACCTTGTACACGATCCATAATAAGTCCAATGGCTAAGCTTTAATGTAAATGGCCAGTCTGTTATACACGGTGACATTATCTCAGAGTCCTTAGGTCTAGACACAACTCATCTAGATGCATGTCAACAGCTGTGCTCTTTATATGCATGCTTGCAGCGCACAAATCTTATCGTATGAAATGCGGACCAAAAAAGAAATCCAAGTTGATGATGAAGCCTCGGCCACTGGTAGGATTCGCTTAGAACATGTTTATTGCATATCTTATATCCATTCCCTACAGAGTGTACATTGCTATTTGTAGTCATTGGTTTGACCTAAGTTAGGAAAGACTTAGAGAAACCTCCCTGAATAGTGCATAGTGGCAGGGGTGTACTTAGAAGTGAAAAGCCCCATAGCAAACATAGAAGTGAGCATTATGGTCACAACAGACTTCTTCAATGGCCCTTGTTCCCTGGTGAGGACAGCTCTGCACAAGTTCCAGCCACTCAGTTACAATGGGGATGGAACCAATTAGGGCTGAGCCTCCTCTCTCCAATGGTTTTGTAACACTGGGGGAACTAAGGTATCACGGACACAACTGGTTCTTCTAAACATTTTATTCAGGGTTCAGAAGTTACAACCTGGAGGTAGAAAGGTTTCTCCTGGTTCCTCTCTCTGGGTGACTCTCTGAACCATTTCCTTGACGTCTCTTATCACCATATTGAGCACCTGCTTCAGCCACTGCCTCATGACTCCTTTCTATTGCTCTTCCTAAACACATCCTGGGGTATCTCCCTTCCTACATCTTCTCTCTATGCTCTGCTACCATCTGCTGTCAGGTGAATTGCTGGCTCCAGTCTTACAGTCCTATAGCATGGGCTGCTTCTATGGTATGTACACTGTTAAATATTAAGGGCGACATGTCCCAAAAGTGGCGTCCGTACGCCAGTTTGAATGCGGCATAAAGCATCATACGCTCCAAATGTATTTCCGAATTTGTTCTGCGCTTGTTTTGTAAAGTCGGAATGTTTTAGGCGTTGTGCCTTTTTCGGGGAGTGTGTTGCTTGGGGTGCGTGTTTGGGCGTTCCGGCTTGTAAACTTCAAAATTAGGCACATTCGTTAGTTCCATGCATTTGTTAATGGTGCGTAGGTTTGTGTTGGAGCACATGTTGTCTTCGCGGCGCATGTATGGATTGGGGCGCATGCTTATGCGCTCTTTCTGGCATTCGTATTTGCTTTTGGGGCGCATTTGTAAATTAGGCGCATTTGGCATTTGAGCAGAGTTGGGAGCAACGTTCTGCATCAGAGCGCACACAGTAGGCGCACGATCTACAACTTCAACCAGCAGCCAGAAATAAGTACAGGACGATGTTCTGCAATGAACCCCGGAGCAATAAATAAAAAGGATGCAGCATCTGCACAGCACCAGGTTATGTACTCACCTTTTTGCACACATCAATGCGCAGAACTTGTCTTCCACGAATGACGAAAGTTCGGACAATGCAAATCTGACACCACCAGCCGGCAAAAAAAGGCGCACACTCACGCACGACAAAGTGCCGCAATGCGCCTTAAATCACACATAGAAAACAGCCGACAGTGTAAGCCCTATACAAATGTGGCGCACATGTACGGCTAAAAAAATGCGCATACAGCCACACAAAAGATGGCGTACAATGCGCCGACAACCACCGTATACTTGGAGTACACTACAAAATCAAGAGACACATACACCAAAAAACCAACGTTGGCGTGTTGGGACATGTCACACTATGGGCGACATGTATGAATCTCGCCACGTCGGAGCGCATGTTTCCGCCAGTTTTCCCACGAAATTTGCGCCTGATTTATGTCGGTGCCGAGGTGCGCTCATACATGCGGTGTAAAGTCCGCCGCGCCTCGCCAGTGTGTGGGGCACAGTGCGGGGACTTGGGCGCAGTGCAGTGCTGCGCCTAACATGTATTCCGATTCGAGACAGGCTGGAAAACAGCGAGAAATCATTAAGGATGTCCGTGCGGCATGGAGTATGAGTAAAAAAATCGCCTTTATTAGGTGTAAAACATTCTCTGAAAAAGAGCTCAAACCTACTAAAAAAAATACATAAATAAAATCACTTTCCAAAAATCAAGAACGGCACAACATCAGGAATGTGGATATTGGAAATTGCCGGGAAATACAGTAAGCGCTTCTCATTGGTTGGCAGAAACCAACCAATCAGAATAGGAGCGACAGTGAACCATTATAACCTTTGGAGAAATATGGACCAATCAAATGAAAAGGCGGGACAGTTCAAAATACAGTAAAAAAGGCAGAAAAGAGCTGATTGGTTGAGCCCAAGCGGCAGATATGAATCCACCAATCAGATGTAGTGCGTCTATTTTGAATGGAGAAAGAAGGGCGTGATAGAAGGGCGCCCTAAAAGTTATTACTGTCTATGGGAAATATTCTAGTACTGTGATTGGTTGGGGAGAAGAGGGGCTCGTCCAGCTTAGCCAATCAGCGGGTGTGCTACTTATCTCATAGAGTTCTATGGGGAAAAGAAATGCAGAGCGAGCTCTGTTTGTGATTGGCTAAGTTAAAAGAGGCGCGGTTATTTGGACCAATGTGAGAGCGAGCGACGCTCTTACGGGTTTTCTAATGCAATCTGTAATAAAACTGTACGTGCCCGAAATCAAATTATAACACTACAGAAGTGGTCCCGATGTGCATATAAAATGATCAATAATATGGGGGTAACGAAAGCCTGATTGGCTAAGCTGAGCCTCTCTTCCCCCAACCAATCACAGTACTAGAATATTTTAGGGCGCCCTTTCCCTTTCCCATTAAAAAATAGACCACTTCTTTATTTGGGGGGTTTCATATCTGCCGCCGGGCTCCCCAAAACACTTTTTTCCCTCCCTTTTTTTACTTTTTTTTTGAACTGTCCCCTTTCATTTTGATTGGTCAAAAACTTCTCCATAGTTTTATAATGGTTCCCCTTTCCCGTTTCCAAATTCTGATTGGCTGGTTTTCTGCCGACCAATAAAAAGGGGAGCTTAAAAATTTGAATGCCCCTTTTTTCCCCGGGGCAATTCTCTCTTTTTTTGGAAAAATTTTCCCGATGTAACGCCGGTCGGGTAAACAAACGCTTTGGTTAGGGATTTATTAAATTATTTTTCCCTAAAATTCAGCTCTTTTTCAGATAAAAATTTTTACACAAAATAAAAACTTTTTTTTAAAAATCTTTACTCCATGCCGCAGGGCGCTGAGAGCCAAATATTCATTCCCCCGGGAACTCTTCCATTAACTCCCGGGGGACAAGAACTCTGTTTGGCCGGGAAACCCAAAGGGCCCACCCAAAGCCAACCCAATCAGCCCCTTTTCCCCTTTTGCATTTTTATTTGTTTTTTTTAACTGTCCCCCCCCCCTTTGAATTTTTGATTGGCCCAAAATTTCCCCCCTGGGTTTTAAAATTGGGTTTTCTTTTCGCCCTATTTTTGATTGGCGGGTTTTTTCCCCGCCCCAATAAAAGAGTTTTACAAAAATTTGAATTACTGTATTTTTTCCGGGCAATTTCCAGATCCCAAATTCCTGTTTTTAAGCGCCTTTCCCTAGTTTATTGGAAAGTAAATTTTTTTTTTTTTTTATTAAATAAGGTTTGAGCCCCTTTTTCGAGAATGTTTTAAACCCCTTTTATAAAGCGTTTTTTTTCGGAATCACACTTCGGGGGCCGCAGGGAGGGGAGCCCCGAGATTTCCCCTTTGGGGGTTCTTTCTTTCTATTTTCCTCTCATGTTCCGTTCCCGCTTCATTTTCGCCTCCCCCCGGAGCTTTTTTAAAACCAAATCAACCAGGTCCCCCTTTCGGAGTTTGTTTAGCGCGCAAAGGGCGCCGCACTTTGCCGAATCGCGTTTCGTACATCCCTTTCGGAGTAAAACGAACACGCCGGGGCCCGCCTCCCCCCCGCCCACCCCGGGCCCCCCATTGCCCCCCTTCATTTTTAGGCGCGGGCCGAAATTTGGCAAGGCTGCCCTAAAAATCGCATCCTGCGTCCAAACCAGCGTTTTGGGGGCCGGGGTGAGCCGGGAAAAACCGCCAAAAAATAGGCGCAAATCCCGATCTTTAACATTCCCGCCCTTTTAAGTGTTTTTTCGAGTTTTTTAAAAAAATCTAGGAATTTTTAAATTTTTAAAATTTTTTTTGGTCTTTTTCATATAAACCATCTATGATTTCAGTTTGCCCCTTTAACCCGTGGGTGGAGACTACGCTATGAGTAAAATTTGTATGCCCTTTGCCCAAACTGCCATATGGGGGTTTTCAAAAATTTTCCCGGTAGGGCCCTTGCATAGCTTGGGCATTTTTTTAACTGCATAATTTAGGCGCATAGCTAATTTCCTAGGGTATGTTCACCTGATGTATTGCTATGCGTACATTACGCACTACAATACACCATGAGTTTCGGGAGTTCGCGCTAATTAGCGGGTGCTCCCGAGGCATGGGGGGGGGGGGGGGGTTTTCGGGGCCCCCTGGTCCCAATACAGAAATTGTTCACCCAGCGCTTAATCGCCGCAATTTAAATGAAAAAAAATTTTCCCCCTTTTTCATCCCCCCCGCAAACAATACAGGGGGGGAAAGAGGTTGTA
Source organism: Phyllomedusa bahiana (assembly GCA_025379985.1). Classification (NCBI taxonomy): domain Eukaryota; kingdom Metazoa; phylum Chordata; class Amphibia; order Anura; family Hylidae; genus Phyllomedusa; species Phyllomedusa bahiana. Next base: position 27,115 of record JAODAL010026874.1, read on the forward strand.
TCCATATTCCTATGAGAGCTATGGATCCCCTTTAAATTTTGCGGGGCACATTTTGCCCCCGTATTAAGCGCAATACCCCTTATTTTTTTTTTTCAAGCTTTTGGGAAAATCAAATGTTTTTTAAAAGGTTTTAAAAAATGTTTTTCGCTCCCTAGAAAATTGACATGTCCCCTTAAATTTTCCCCCCCCGCGGCTATTGAAACGGGGGGGGGAGAGGGGGACGAAAACCATATTTCTCTATGAAACTTGGGTTTAAACCGTAATAAACTGAGACAAAACCCCTTTGCCCCGCATTGACGCAGAAACAGGGGCGAAATACAACCGAAAAAACGCCCAAAAATTTTAAAAGCCTTTGTGAACATAGCCTTATTTACTGGAAATGTTCAAAAAGGGGCTTTTTTTCCCGCTGTCCAACGGGAAACTAAAAAAAAGGGTTTTCACATATTTTTTTGCCCCCTTCACAAACATGAGATAATAGATCTTTTACCTGAAAAAAATAAATGCCCTTTCCGATACATTTTAAAAAAATTTTTTCTCTGATTTACCTTTGGGGGTGCTTTAAACCCCGGTGCTTTTTTTTGGTTCCTTTTTTGAGGCTTATTTTTTGCAGTAAAGAACGGGCCCTTAATTGCTTAACCCTACTGACATAAAAATCCCTCAAAAACATGCCCAAAAACGCCCCCAAAAATCACCGTGTGAAAGCACCCTTGGGTTTTTTTGTGAAAACCTGAAAAAGTTTTACATCAAATTTATGTAAAATATAAAAAAAATTCAAAAGTTTCCCAAAATTTTCTAGCACCACACTGTAGTTTATAACAGCTTTCTCAGTTTTCAGCGACCAGCTTTTTTTTTTCCCCTGACCCCAACGGTTTTAAAAGGCTAAACTTTGAGCCCTTTAAACTTAAGGGCTATTGACGAAAAAGTAAATCACCTGCCCGTTTCCCTCCGCGTTTTCTTTTGTTTGTTTTCTTGAAAATCAGCTAATTTTCCATACCCGGGAGCTTTCAAAGTTTGGGAGGCTGCATTTTAAGAGGTGAAATCCCCTTAGTTCTGGAGACCTTGGACTTTGCCTCGGTGCTAAATGCAAAAAATGTTTGAGTTTCCCGTGTTTCAGCCCCGGGTGCACCCCTTTCCCAAAGAACACGGGCGGGGGTAATGCACCGGAGGGGAACGGGACAATGTTTTAATTCAGTTCAGCTTTGAAGCCAATGGCTTGTTATACACACATGAGAAAATGTGTAATAAATCAATGGGAGAAAACATCTATTTGAGATTAATTTGTATCAAAAGCTGCTGAAAATACCACATTTGATGGGGCGCGTTCACGCCGGGTTTAAAAGGGGCAAAAAAGGGCCCGGGTTTTACCCCGACCGAAAATTTGCCCCTTTTTTGCGTTTTTTCCCCGGGGCCGGGGCGGGTTTGGCTTTTTTTCCGCGATGGGGCCCCCTCCCCCTTCACTTTGAAAAAATGCCCGATTCTGTTAAAAAACCCGGACGGAAGTTTTGGTCTTGCACAATTTTTTTTGGGCGGGGGGAAAAACCGCCGGAAAGGGGAAAACCCCTCCCAAGGGGGACTGCTGCACTGGTTTTTTCCATAGACAAAATTTTGTGCTAAATTTTTGGAAAGCTTTTTCAGGGCGGTCTGAAAAACCCCGGCCAAACCGGGGTTGAAAAACCAGCCGCATTGGGGACATGCCCAATTATTTACTTTTAAAAAGGGCAAATTCTCCTCCCCCTAAAATTTTAGATTTTTTGTTTCCCTAATCTAAAGGGAAATTTTGAAAAAACTTTTATGTTCACATAATGTATTTCCCAAAGTGTATAGTACGGGGCGGCATTACATCGTTTTTGTTTTCAGGAGCTCGCGCTGAAAACGCGGGTTCTCCAGGGCGGGGGGGGGGGGTTTGGGCGGTATCCCCACTGCCCCATTTGCCACTGAAAAATTCATTACCTCCGGCTTGTTTTCCCCGTTTGCAAGTAATTGACATTCACTTTTTATCCCTTGGGGCGTGCAATACGATCGGTATAGTACGAGTGGGGAGAGGGGCGAAAACCATAGTTCTCCCATGAAATTTTTGATTAAACCCTCATTTTTTCCCAATTTATTCCTCAGGGCATGTTGAGTCCCCTGTGAACATATGTTTTAGATATGGGGTTTTGGGCCCCTCTGTCGGGCCCCTAAAAAAAACGCAAACACAAAATCCAAACAAATATTTATTTACATTGCTTTTAACATCAGTGCTTTACACGATTTATCGGCGATGTGCTTTTTCATTTCATCTTCCCGGGGTCCTTTTCCCAAAAAGTGACCAATTTTTTGGTCCCCAAAGACCCCCAGCAGGAGCCCTTTTAAAATCTATAGGGGGCGAACCTGCTGCAGCCCAAAAAAGCTTTCCCAAAAACACAGTTGGATACGTGTTGGAAACCGTTTTGGAAACCCAAACGACGCTTTCCCTTTTTTGGGGGGGGATTTTCGGATCCAACACATATCCAAAATCGGATCCGAAAACACTGTGTGAACTTTACCCTTTTTACAGCAAAAATCCTTCCCCTGATAATTTTTTGTCATGTAGTTTTTTCTGTCCCGCATAAATTTACAAACTGGAGGCTGAAAAAAAACAGTGGTCGGTCAAATTTGCAAAACCCGGTCTTAAGTAAAAATGGTAATAAAATTTGTGTAGTAAAGGGCCCGGGGGTGTTAAATTTACTCCAATGGGTGATATAATTAAGGTATGTTATAGTTATACTATTATATTTTTAAATTTGGGGGTAAAAATTAACCATAATTTAAAAACATATTTGGGAAAGGTGTCAAAATTTAAATTTACAGTAATTTGGTTTTGATGGTAATTTTTCATTGGGTCCCGGGGATATTTTTACTTTTATAGTCTACTGGTTTTTTATTAATTCCTTTATAATTTAGAAAAATAATATTGGGATTAGTCATTCATCGTATGGTGATGGTATTATTTATTCACAATTTGTTGGTATTATTCAGTAATAATATGGTGGCATTACTAATGCAGAGTATGTTGGTATCAATCAGCAAAAAGTAATTTGGGGGTATTTTTCATTTACAGGGGGGGTGGTGGTTTTTTTTTTCCTAGTAGGGGGTTTATTTTTTTCATATATGGTGGTACAATTCAGTAATAATATATTGGCGTTATTCATTCATAGTATTTGGGGAAAATTTTTCATTTAATTTTATGGTGGGTATTATTTATTTAAGTAAGGTGGTTTCAATTCAAATAATTTAAAATATTGGCGTTTTTTCATTTTATAGTAAAGGTGGTATTAATTTTAATCATAGTAGGTGGGTATTATTTATTCTTTTTTTGGTAGTAATTTTTCATTTAAAGTAAAGGGGGGGTAAATTTTTTAAATTTATAGTTGGGGGGTATTATTTTTTCTTTAAAAAGGGATAAAAATTCAATTTTATTGGATGGGGGTAAAATTTTTAAAATTCCCAAAAATGGTGGTATAATTCCGTAATAATATTTTGCTGTTTTTCATTCATAGGATGGTGATATCATTTAGCAATAGTATAGTGGTATTTTTCATTCATGGTATGGTGTTATTTTTGTGTAATAGTCTGGTGTTTTATTCATCCATAGCATGTTTTTTGGGGGCATTAAATTATTCCCCAGGAAATTAGGGGACTTTTGGGACAAATACACTCAGGAGACTTGTCATCTTATAAATGTATGGGTATTTAAAAGCAGGGATCCAAAACATGGGGGGGGGGGATCTCCACAAAAAGCTTAAGGAAGCCTGGTGGATTTTTCACCTGGCCACCAGGGTCCCCGAAAGGGTTAAATGTCAAACAAGATATTGCCTACCAGTACTACCATTTTCTATTTATTTTTCTATTTCTTGCTTCCCATATATATCTTTTACCCATTCTTTTCATTGCAGTGTTATGTTCACATCTGCAAAATATAGCTGTGCCAGTACCATTATATGATGGACACCACCAGTTTCCTTCAGTGATTTTACCAGTCCAAAAAAAAACTATTCTGTCCTATTTTGAAGGAGTTTTTGATGAAGGCTTCTAATGAAAGCTTTGATACAGATAATAGGAGCAGGAGGGGTGCACCAAAAGCTGACGTCACTATATATACTATATTTTTTTTTTTGTCCACAATTTTTAGAGTTAGGTTTAGGATAGACTTAGGATTAGGTTTTGAGTTAGGGTTATGGTTCCCAAGATGGTGGTGTAGTGGTGTCCCATCCAATTTGGAGGCATTTCGCTGCAGTAGGTGCTTTCCATGAGCCAGAAAAGACAATAATTGTCCCCCTATAGACTTTAGTGAGATACTGGTCCAGGACATACTAAATCCTGAATATCTGGCCATCTTTGGCTGAACTGCTTTCAAACCGAACTGAGACCTGTTGAGCCACACTCTTTATGACTATAATTTAGATGTCCGCTATACCTGTTTATCAGAATAGGGATACACTGCAGAGGAAACATAGTAATACCCGGACACCTTAAAGGGGTTGTCTCACTACATTGATTCATCTCACCTCAGTCCTGTTTTCTTGGTTTCATTTTGAATTCAGGGGCGCGTTTACTGGCTTCCACTAGGCTGCAGTAGAAGCCAGGTCTGTAGCTATAGCAACCAGTGCTGGCAGCCTATCAGGATAGATCAAAAAGGACTGTAGCTATAGCGACCAGTGCTGGCAGCCTATCAGGAGAGATCAAACAGGTCTGTAGCTATAGAGACCAGCACTGGCAGCCTATCAGGAGAGATCAAACAGGTCAGTAACTATAGCGACCAGCACTGGCAGCCTATCAGGAGAGATCAAACAGGTCTGTATCTATAGCAACCAGTGCTGGCATCCTATCAGGAGAGATCAAACAGGTCTGTATCTATAGCAACCAGTGCTGGCATCCTATCAGGAGAGATCAAACAGGTCTGTAGCTATAGCAACCAGTGCTGGCAGCCTATCAGGAGAGATCAAACAGGACTGTATCTATAGCAACCAGTGCTGGCAGCCTATCAGGAGAGATCAAACAGGTCTGTAGCTATAGTGACCTGAGGAGCTGATGCAGCCCATACAAGAGGGGATATCTCGGAATAGGTAGGACACGGGTAATGGACTCATATTGCAAAGTGACTTGTTTTGCAAGATCTTGGACGTCCTGTATTGGATACTGAAAACATTGGATGATTCGACCAAGTTCTATTGTTCCAGTGTAAAACTTTAAGGAATTTCAAATTAAATTAAAGAAACTTCAATTACTGGTAAAAAAAAAGAAGTCCAGTGTGCTGACAGCCTATCAGGAGAGATCAAACAGGTCTGTAGCTATAACGACCAGTGTTGGCAGCCTATCAGGAGAGATCAAACAGGTCTGTAGCTATAGCGACCAGTGCTGGCAGCCTATCAGGAGAGATCAAACAGGTCTGTAGCTATAACGACCAGTGTTGGCAGCCTATCAGGAGAGATGGAACAGGTCTGTAGCTATAGTGACCTGAGGAGCTGATGCAGCCCATACAAGAGGGGATTTCTCAGAATAGTGATTAATGGACACATATTGCAAAGTGACTTGTTTTTGCAAGATCTTTAACATAAAAAGCAGCAATCCTTGTATCGAGACAACCCCTTTAAGCCAATAGGGGCAAACTTCACTGTTCCATTCGGTACTTTACCTTTGCTCATACAAGTTGACCTTAGTTCAAGTTAGGTGACCTCCCCTTATAAAGTCCATGTTCTGGAATAGGCTATGCCCTGTTGGAAAAACGCTTTAAATAATGGTCATAAATTAGAACTAAGGCAAAATATCCTTGGAATATCTGAGAAATCCCAATCACCTATTTACCAGAAGAGTTGAAAATGGTTTACTGGCGACAACAAGAATGTGTCAATCAGCACAACCACCACAAAGATAACTGTATATCTCAGAGCTGTTTTCAGGTCTGACCGCCCACTGTACAAATACTGTCCGCAGCAGAGCAAACATGGCATAGACGAGACGCCGGCCCGGGTACAGTGACTAGCTGTTCTGTCCTTTCTAGGCATGAGACTCTGATTCTTTGAAGTGGAGCCGCTTCATATCTTACATTATCAGAAGAAGATTAATCACGTTGTTTTTTTGTTCCCTTTGATGTTTTTGAATGTTCTGTCCCTTTAATTTGCTCCAGATATGAAGAGTGTCTCATTATCGCTCACCTCCATGGCGGTGTAATTACGGTCCAATGTCTTGTTCTATTTAATCTCCTGTTACAATACTGACTATTACTTCCTAGGCTATATTCTATACCCCAAAAATTTCCAGAAATGTGTTTTTTAAAGGGATGTTCCCATCTCACCCATTCAAGACCTATTTATAGGCTATGCCATCAATGTGTCATAGATGGGATCCACCTCCGACAAGTACAAGTCCCCTTTAAAGGGAATGTGTCATCAAAAAATTACTTATTGTTTAACACACATTTTTATGTTAAACACATTTTTTTAGGAATTTTTGTTTATGTTTTTTTCAATTTTCCATATCACTTTCAGTATTTTTTAATAATTCTTAAGTCCTGCAGTTTTCACTTTGGCCACTAAGCCTAATAATCGTCTGACACTTCCTGTTCTGTAATTAAAGATTCTCAGTTGTCTGCTCATTATCAGCACAAAGAGGGTCAAACTGAAAGGAAACACCAATGTGAATAGATAACACAGAATCCACCAGTCAAAGAGGAGATAGTCACAGTTCACCCTTTCACCTACCTGCACACTGATTTCTTCCCAGGTCACAGAGCATGACTAGAAAACTCTCCTATAGAAGTCAATGGGACTGAGTCAGTCTTAAGTCTCCTATGTGCATAAAGCTACTGTAAAGCATCTCTCTGACTGCTGTTAAAGCAGTGCAAACAAGGCCTAGTGGCCAAAGTGAAAACTGCAAGACTTATGATTTATTAACAAATATTGAAAGTGATATGAAAAATAAAAAAAAAATAAAAAATTCCTAAAAATTTATTTAACATAAAAATGGGACATTTTTTTTATGACACGTTCCCTTTAAAGGTATGTTCCCATCTCACCCATTCCAGACCTATTTATAGTATATGCCATCAATGTGTCATAGATGAGGGTCCCACCTCCGAAAAGTACAAGTCCCCTTTAAAGTAAGCATCGCACATGCAGGGTTTTAAACAGTTCCTGACTGGGCCATTTACCCCCTTCCTGACCAGGCAGATTTTCCTGTTCCGTTGCACATGCAGTTTTGAATGAGAGGGAGGGAGACAAGGATTTTAAACTCGGCCTCCCCACTGATTAATGCTCTGAAACCCAGAAGGCAAGAACCAATCTGCTCCAGTGGAGACCCCATTATTGACCCCAGAGCCGCCACCAGCCAGGATCCAGAATATTATATAGCTACATACGCATTAATATTGTTCAGTTTCAGGTAGTTATCTAAGCCTTCCTTGAAACCCCCAACTGTTCCTGCTGTGACCAGCTCCTCAGGCGGCTATTCCACAGATTCACAGTTCTCACAGTGAAGAACGCTCTTCTCCTCTGGAGATTGAATCTTTTTTTCTTTAGTCGAAGGGAATGTCCCCTTGTCTTTTGAGGGGGCTTCACTTGAAATAATTTTTCACCATATTTTTTGTAGGGACCATTTATAGATTTATATAAATTAATCCTGTCCCCCCGAAGCCATCTTTTCTCAAGACTAAATAAGTTCAATTCTACTAACCTCTCCTCATAACTAAGATGCTCCATCCCCCTTATAAGTTTGGTTGCTCGTCTTTGCACTCTCTCTAGCTCCATTACATCTCTTCTATAAACTGGGGCCCAGAACTGAACAGCATATTCTAAGTGAGGACGCACCAATGCTTTGTACAGCGGTAGAATTACATCCTTGTCCCGCGAGTCCATGCCTCTTTTAATACATGCCAATATCCTGCTGGCCTTAGAGGCAGCTGATTGACACTGCATGCTGTTCTGTAGTCTATGATCTACAAGAACGCCCAGATCTTTCTCAACAAGCGATTCTCCAAGTTTTTCTCCCTCTAGGACATATGAGGCCTGCAGATAATTTCTCCCCAGATGCAGAACCTTACATTTATCCACATTGAACCCCATTTGCCATTTTTTTTTGCCTTTTTTCCATGATAGGTTCGGCTTTATTTTCATGTGATTTTTTTATTGATTTTTTTTTTCTTAATAATAGATAAAATAGGGCAAAGAAAAGAAGAGGGGGATCGTTGGGTGTATGTAGAGTGGGGGAGCTGAGTTTGCGTATGTAGAGTGGGGATGTGGAAGGGGAATGATGGCTCAGCGGAGGTGGGGTGGTAGGTGAGAAAGCAGAACTGTGGGGGAATGGTGAGCACGGAGTTTTCTTATCATTTCAATGCTATTTGACACTTGGGGGGAGGGTTGTAATCTAGATTTCCTAGACAGAACAGATGACACAGCTTTTCTAACACACAAAAACTGTGTGATGTGTGGGCTATAGGATGTCACCCAACTTTCCCAGATGCTGGATAAGCTATCCAGTGTCCAGAAAGTTGGGTGATGCCACATCCCCAACAAGTGGCACCCACGTTTTCTATAATAAAAATAACTGGGTGCCACTTCTGGGTTTTAGGGTGTCATCCAGTTTCCTTGGATGCTGAATAGGCTATTTGGCCTTTGTATATGTAGTGTTTCTGTTTATTTACAGGTTTCCCTTCTGGACTATTTTGGATTCAGTGGACCAGTCTTGGATCTATTCTTTTTATATAATGGTTAAAGAGAATTGGTGTTGGGGAGTGTTTATTTAAATAAGAAAAAAAATGTGTTTAGTGTGGTTGTGTTCTTTTTTCCATTCAATTCCAGTGTTTAGTAATGGAGGTGTCTGGCAGACGCCTCTCCATTGCTATTGCTCGGGTTTGATGTCAGTCAACTGTGGTTTTTGTCATCCTAGGAATTCCACTAAACCCCTCTCACTATTACCCCAGTATCCAACGAACCAGGAATACTGGGGAGAGCCGGGTAATCATCAGAAGTGTACCCCCTAATGTGATAGTCCACTTCTGGGACAGCGGAGAGCTGGTATTTTTAGGATGGGCAGAGCCCATCCTGATAGTATAAGCCTGCAGCTGCTGGTTTTACCGTGGCTGGTTATGACAAATATATATTTTTTTAAATGCACTGATTGAAAATAAAAAATGTGAATTGACTGTAATCAATAAATAAATACATAATATAAAAAAATGATGTGGAGTCAACCTCATTTTTCATAACCAGCCAAAGCAAAATCAACACCTGATACTATGAGGATGGGAAGGTCCATGGATAATGGTCCTTTCTGATCCTAAAAATACCAGCCTGCAGCCGAACCAGAAGCGGATCATCACATTAGAGGATCCACTCTGATGGTTACCCCGCTCTTCCCAGGACGCTTGGCATATTGGGTACTAGAGTAATAGTTACATAGTATTCATAGGGTTAAAAAAAAGCAACACTGCGTGAAACCAATTCCTAGTGCTTGTAATGGACGGGCGTTTGTCAGACACCTCCAATACTAAGACTGGAATAAAATGGTTACAAATCACAATGACATAACACAAAAACATTTTATTTAAATAAACACTTCCTGACATATTATTAATAAAATGGATCCAATATTCATCCAACGTAATACAATAAGTCTGACATAGCCCAAAGGGGAAACCTATATAAAAATAAAAACATTACAAAAAACACAACAGTACTAAACTCTATCTCAAGCACCCTCTGAAGATCATTCCTGTGGCTGAACTTCTGGGAGTGCAGGGTATGGAGTTCAATATGATTCTGTGGGGTACAGACCACAGCTGCTGCACAATCTCCAGGGTGGATGGTCTTGTACTCCCCAAACCCATTGAGATTGTAAACTGTGCTCTGTACTCCTCTCTCCAATCTTAGTGTTATGCATCCTAGTGCCAACACAAAATACAACCTCCACTTACACTATATACCATCATCACCTCTACCTACTACACCATTGCCCCCACCCCTCCATCTATCACTCCCCACCAATTCCATCTATCACCCCATAACCTCCTCTCTGGGAAGTGGTTTGTGCAAATTCTGTGGGGCAGATGCCCCTTAATGCCACTTTCAAAACTTGGTAAGTATGCTCTAGACATAAAGCCAAAGCTACAATGGAAGGATTTACATCAAAGCTTGTTCTTGGGTTACAATGACCCAGTCACAGTCCAGACCTAAGTCCTATTGACAATGTGTCAGGACTTGAAAATTACTGTTCACAAACGTTCTCCAACCAATCTGACTGAGCGAGAGCGATTCCGTAAGAAGAATGGGCAAAACTTAATTCCAGTTTCCAGATTTGCAAAGCTGTAGAGACAACAGACTGCAGCCGTCATTGCAGATAAAGATGGTCCTACAGAGCATTGACTTCTCTATACTTGCTATTTTGTATTGCTCTATCACATAAAATAGCAATGAAATATGTTAAAGTTTGAGGCTGTAACGTTTAAAAATCAGAAAAAGTTCAAGGGGGAGGAAGACTTTTTCAACCCCCTATCAGGCAGCAAGGTAACAGTCTGTTCTTGAAGCTGATGTGTTGGAAGCAGGGAAAATCTATAAGCATAAGGAACCCAGTGACTGTGACAAAAGTCAAACTGTGATGGGTCAAATTGTTTTTGGGTAGAGGACTTCCTAAACAACAGGTCTTGTGGGCTTCTTAGTTAGTACCTACCATAAGTGGTCAAGGGAAGGGTGATCAGTGAAACAGCAGTAGATTCTCCAAAGGCTTATTGATATGGGAAGCAAAGGCTAGCCCATCTGGTCTGATCCCACAAAAGAGCAACTGGAGCACAAATTACTAAAGCAGTTCTTGCTGGCCATGATAGAAAGGTGTCAGGACACACAGGACACTGCAGGCTGGACAGAGTGCCCCTGCCACTGCTGGGAATGCCTCTGATGGGCACATGAGTATAAGAAGTGGACCATGGTGCAATGGAAGAAGGTGGACTGGTTTGATAACTCGCATTTTACATCTTGTGGACATGACCCTAGGCAATGCCTATTCCTTTGCTGCCTCTGACCAATCTCTCCTCCCCCCAGATCCCTTCCCAGGAAAAATCACCGAGACCTGGTTGGATAAAATGGCCACAGCAAGCCGTTTAAGTAATACATATAACAAAAACACACATATTGCAAAGAGTATCAAGCCAAAATACCCATTTGCCAAACCAAAAACCAACTAGGTGAGGTCCTTGACCTCGAAAACCATAGGATCAGATCGGGCGACAACCTTCCTTTTTTAACCCCAGCCGTCACCCCCGGCTTCAGCACCCAAACAGCCAACTCAGAGCGGCTAACCGGAACAATAACTGCTCCCAAGGTACTCTGCCTGTGGAGCCCGAAACCTTCGCACACCCTGTCCACCCAACACTGGGAGCCAGAAGCTGAGCCTGACTCCCCACAACTTTTCACGCCATCCAAGGACCGCCAACCCGCCCGCTACTGCGACATAGACACCATCCTTGATGCCACTTCCGTCCATTTCGATCAAACCTCCCCGCTAAGAAAGCTCCAAACCTAACAAAACTAGGGAGGGAGGGTGGGACTGCTTGATCCCCGCTGACCCGCGCAACTTGTTCCCCGCGCGGCCCGGGTGCAGCGATATACTGGATTCCGCCCCCGGACGTCGTGCCGCGCGACTCGCCCCCTCTGAACCCCACGCAAACGCCGCGCGCCGGGTCATGTGGGGCCTCCCATTAGTGGCTGCGCCCCCATGTCCCGGCCCGGGTCGTTGACCCTAGGCAATGCCTTTATACCTGTGCTTCGTCTGACCAATCTCTCCTCCCACCCAGATCCCTTCCCAAGAAAAAACACCGAGACCTGGGTTGATAATATGGCCACAGCAGCCTTATTAAACTTTAACATAAACCCACATATTGCAAATGAGTATAGCCAAATACCCCAATTTGCCAAACCAAAACCAACTTGGGGCTGAGGTCCTTGGAGCCACGATAAACCAGAGGATTCAGAGTCTGGCGACAACCTTCTTTTTACCCCATCCGTCACCCCGCTTCAGGGCACCCACAGCCACCTCCAGCTGCTAACCCGTCACAATAACTCTCCCAAGACGCTCCCTGTGGAGCCCAAACCTTCGCCAGGCCCTGTCCACACCGAACAACAGGGAGCCAAGCTGATCCTGACCCCCCACAACTTTCATTCAGCGACTCAAGGACCGCCAACCCGCCACAGCTACGATCACCATGACGTCCTCATGATCGGAAGCCCCCCACCGCCCCAAAGTCCCGTTCCAGGCCTTCACGTATGTCCCCCAGACTACAGATCCAAACCGACTGCGTTCGGTGGAACCCCGTCTCTCCGCCAAAACTCCCCACACCTGGTTTCCAACTCCCTATGACGCACCACGAAAACCCCATTCCTGGAAACAAAGGATGTCCACTGCTCGTTTCAACCTTAATTCTTGCGGCTATTGATCCCCACGGCCGAATCGCATGCCTCCAAGCTAACCGCGGCACAATGTCCGAACACAGACCACCATCCCCGGGTATAGGACCTCACCTGAGAAAGTCATATCGCATGTCCCTAATCAACTCCCGAATGGGGCCGCAAACCAAGTCGTTACCCCCAACATGAAAACAACCATACCGGTGGCCCGGCCCAGGAAACGATAAGGCTGAAAACTCCGCGCAGAACCTGACTCCAGCTAAGTCCTCGTATCCCACTCCAACCGAACGTCGCCACTATCCTTCCTGGATGCCCATTTTGCCGGGGCCGCTCGCTCGCCATGCACAGCCCGCCCGTCTCCCCAGTGCACAAACGAGTGGCCAGATCCAAATCAAACGACACCCTGTAAAGAGAACAAAAACGACAGCAACATCCATAAACCCCGCCACAGAATGTCACTCCCCCCCACTGAAACCAAAGTTTCATTTACAACCGAGCCCTGAAGTTAGTCGGCGAATATATAATTTATACATGTCTGGACTCCCATCTGCCTTTTCTCTTCACCGCTTCCGCATCTAACCCCACCCTGACGCTTCCCGTGGCAGCGCCATCCTAAAGAATGTGGCGCAAACTGAGTAGGATCGCCAATCCCAATCTCCAGACGCAGACAAAGACCGCAGAAAATGAAACCGATACAAAAATTTCCCATCTGCATGTGACACAAGGGCCCCTGCTCCCCACCGTACTGGACTTGCCTGTACCCTGCAAGACACCGAACAGGGCACATAGGGGAACCTCCCGAGCCCGCTCCTAAACGCAGTGTTTTTTCCCTTCCCCCCGCTGATCCGTTGTTGATCTACTATGCGAATTTAAAAGACAGCCCTCCTGGAGCTGCAGATCTTCTCCGAAACCCCCCAGCCACCCCGTCCTGCGGGGGCTAACCTATTCCCCATCCCTATGCGCCAAAAAAGGTCCAGTGAAAAAGCAGACGAAATAAACAACCTCAAGCTCCGATCGCAATACCGCCTCTCAACTTGTCCCCTAGTCGTTCCAGGCAGCTGAATACTACGGGCCTGAACAAAATACGCCTAGCCCCCACCTTCGCCTCCCCGCCGATAAAACCCTTCAGGGCTTGAGTACCACACCAAAGTTCTTGGTTACATCCAACCAGTTCCTCGAGTCTTAAAGTTAAAGCCAACCCCGCCACAAACCTGCATAAAACCATCGAGCCGACCATCCGCAAATTACCGCATGTGCCATGAAAACTGAGAGAGAGCGTGCGGTAGCGGTCCGCTCTCTCTCAAATCTGAAGGCTAAGGGGCCCACCCCGGCCACCTCACTGCTTCCCACAATCTCCTGACCCGCGTACGATTCTGCCAGGTCCCTCTAGCGAACATGACCTGAAGGGATTGGTAGCGTAACTGAAACCAAGGTCCATAGGCTCCTCCGGGCCACAACCCCCTCCGTCGCCGCCCGTCCGGTGCCAGCGCCCGAATACATCCAGCGTTAAGCAATAGAGCGTCAGCCAAATCATTCTGTACCCCCGGAACGTGCACGCCTCCACCCATGCAGTCAAACCCAGCAACCTTAGCACCAACCGATCGCAGCAGGACAAAGCACTAGGGGAGAAAGAGGCCGACAGCGAGTTAATCGCCTGTAACTACCCCCGGTTATCACAATTAAACGGATCTTCCTTGTTTACAAAGAGCTTGACCCCATAACTCATACTACTGCAACACTATCGGGTACAACTCTAATAGCCCAGGTTATTTAACCAATCCCGATTCCACCCAACTCTCCGGAGTCTCCGGCCAGCTGCCCTGCCACCATGCCCCTTGGCAATAGGCTCCAAATCCCACGCTCCTGCGGCAATCCGGAAACACCTCGATGACCGCGTTGTCAACCGCTTTAATCCAAGTTGATCGGACCTGCCCATTATAAAATCCGCCAAAAAGGATCTCCACACCCTCATTTCATTCCATTACCTGCCGACCCTCTTACCCTTAAGAAATGATGTTGGGCCTGAGTCCCGCCGTCGCTATGACCCATGCGTGTTCGCGAAAAAAACTCCCTGCCCATTCGGCAGTATCCTACAAGCGAAGTTCAGTTTTCCCCAGCATGGACTGCAACGCCCCCCCGCAGCGTACCTTCTTTGCAGGCCAACACCCTGGCAATCTCCCTCTCATATCTCTAACTTCCTTCCGGAAGACGACATTCCATCAAACGAATCAATCTGGATCCCTAAAAAATTTAATCAGTGGTGGTAGGCCCCATTTTATCCGGGGCTAAGGGAACACCAAAATGCCCCGCTACCCTTGATTGAGCCAAAAGCCGACCCGCATACCCTGAGATCCGCCTGGCCCATGCACAAAAACATCATCCAAATAAAGGGATGGACACTGATGATAAACCCGACACACTCCCCACCACCCACGCTAAAAAAGGAACTGAATGCCTCGAAATAATAACATGAGAATCGAAACAACCCCATAGGTGAGAACATCGTTCAACAAAAAACGACCCTATCCCCATAAACAACCCAACATCCTGGCACTTTCTGGATGCAGCCGGCAAACAAACGAAAACTGACTCAATATCTGTTTTTCGCCCTGAAGAGCCCCCCTTCCGTATACCCTGAGCCACCGTAGTGCCCGCATCAAATGAGTTAAAACCACGAGAACAATTCCGGGTCAAACCATCGTTCGACCGATAAACCCCTTCGGAAGGAAAGGTGATGAATCAGTCCTAAATTTGTTTGGGCTCTTTGTTTGGAAACCACCCCCAGAGGGACACCACCAAATCCGGTGCTGGCAAGATGCAAATGGCCCGCCATTCGCTTGCGACCCAATTCGACCTCCTTTTGCCAAACTATCTGCTACCACTCCCGGGTGTAAAAGAAGCGATCGCAAATTTTTAGTAGAAAAGGGACCTCATGATGCGGCTGATGGGGATCCAAAAACCCACGCCAAAGCCACCTCTTAATAACCTCGCTGCCGAGCCCCGATTCGGTACATATTTAGGTACGGTTCATCGCGTCAAGGCCTCACTGGAGTCACCCCCTGCTGAAAACCTGCCCCCTTTCCCTTTTCCCTGCGCAAACCCGAGACGCGCCATGGGAATTGGAGCTGCAGACCGCACAGACGTGCTAAACCGGCAACTGCCCCTAAACCTGCATTGGTTCTCGGTGAATGCCCCAGCAGACCCCGACTTTAAATCCTCCCTGGAACTAGTCCCAAAAGACCCGTACCCCCCTCTGGCTGCGCCAGAGCTAGACCAGGTCCCCCCTTAAGGGCTGCCGTAATCGTGTCGGGGCCATCACCCTTTTAACCACAACCCGATGTCTATTTGGTCCCATCGATGATGGTCTAACCGCTTTCCTCTTACGAAAATGTTCGTCATAAAACGAGCCAACCTGGCCCCCATAAACTCGTTTGCGCCTCGCCCGATTGAGCAAATAACAAAACAGACCCGAACACCCAATTTGCACCGGGTGTTTTCCCTTTTCTCTCCCCAATTAACACTTTGTCCAAAATTAAAAAGCCTGCATCCAATTCCTGAAAGTCCGCGGTATCAACCGAGCACCTCCGCTTTTCCTCCTCCTCTTTCTTACTCTCGTCTCTCTTTCCTTCGCCAGATTAAATTTCTCCAAGGTAAAAGTGAAAAAAAATCTCGACATATTCGTCCAGCCAGAATTTTTTCCTTCACCTCTATTTTTTAAGATGAGCCCACCAGAGGACCCTCCAAACAGACATACACCTCGGCCCCTAGCACGATCGTCCAACACGTACGCTACTCCACCTTATCCTGCTCCGTTGAACGATAACGAAACACCCCCACCCCCGCCCCACTAATACGCCCCCGCTCCTCTGAACCCAAATCCCCTAATGCCCTTGGGGTAAGGTAAAAAGCTTCCCGGTGTAACCCCCCCAAGCGACAATGGACGCCTGTCCCCCTGAACCTGGAAACCACCGCTCTAAAAAGTCCCTCAACAACTACTACTCCTGAACCAGGACCTTCCCCCCTTCCCCCGACGGGAGCTAAATCCGACCCAGCGCTTGCGACGCCCGCCCCGCAGGAGACCAAGACCAGACAAGACGTTGACTCACCAGGCTCACGGGAGCTGTGATCCCGCCACCGCGCCGCCCGACCCAGAAGCCGGCTCTCCATGTCCTCGAAAACCGCCCGTCGACCACTCCTCGATATCCCAGTCCATACGTGGTCGATCCTGCACGACATGGACCTCTGAACGACGACGTGTCACCTCGACTCCCTCGACGGCCGGCCCCCAATGGCCCATTAAGCGCTCCTTCCCCTCTCGGCACCAGTCCTCCAGGAACCGGCCTCCACGATCATCCCTGGAAATACGCTGGGCCCCGCTCGAAGTCCTCCGTCTTCTCCGCATGCCGCCTGCCTACGCACCCTGTCGGGTCCCCCGACCGGACATCGCCAGGGGAACCCGCCGCTGCTGGGGAACCGAGAATGACTGGAGGCCACGCCGGCGCCACCCCCCCGGACTGGGCTGGCGGGCCTGCCTGCTCGCCCGCTTGGGCCCCCCGCCGAGGTGGATATCCTCCTGGCCGGCAGCCCGCGACCGCCAATGAGCGCGTCGCCCGACCCGGAGGGTCCCGGAGGGGCTCCCGTCTTGCGAAACCGCGGCCCTGGGGGTCACCTCTGGGCTTCAGCCTTTCAGGAGGGCGGGGTCCTGGCCCTAGCGTCGCCACCGAAACCTGCACCTCCGCTGAGGGATAGAGGCCTCCGCGGCCGCAGTACCCCCAACGCGCCCCCGCTCCTGCTGCCTCCAGCAGGCGGGTCCGGCCTCGCGCATCGCAGCGCTCCTGAGCAGCGCCAGCAAGCTCCTCAAAGACCGCAGGCCATACATAGATCCTGGTGGCCAGTGTGGGATGGGACAGGCGCGCGTCATCCAGACTAACGGCTATGATCCCCGCGGACCGCGCACACTGTTCCCTGCGGCGGCCCGGGGTGCAGCTATTACCTGGCTCCGGCCCCCCGACGTCGTGCGCGCGGACACCGCCCCCCTCTTACCCCACGCAACGGCCGGCGCGCCGGGTCATGTGGGGCCTCCCATTAGGGCTGCGCCCCCATGTCCGGCCCGGTCTGTCAGGGCTGTAGGCAACACTTACCTGGACGTCACTGGGAAAAAGATGCCACCAGGATGAACTATGGTAAAAAGACAAGGTAGTATGTTACTCTGGGCAATGTTCTGCTGGGAAAATTTGGATTTTACTGCAATATGCACCATATTCCTAAAGAAGTCCACACCTTCAAGGTAGCTGCTTCTTGGACCTGGATAATGCCCCCCCTCGGGCCACATTGCAAAAATTGTTCAGAAATGAGGAACATGTTAAAGAGTTCAAGGTGTTAAAGGGGTTGTCTCACTCCATTGATTCATCTCACCTCAGTCCTGTTTTCTTGGTTTCATTGGAATTTCAGAGCCAAAATGGGGGGGGGTTTTTTTTACTGTCTTCCACTAGGCTGCAGGAGAAGCCAGGTCTGTAGCTATAGTAACAGCGCTGGCAGCCTATCAGGATTAGCTCAAACATCTGTAGCTAAAGAGACCTGAGGACTGATGCAGCGAATACAAAAGGGAGTATCTAGGAGTAGGTAGGTAGGACACTGGTATTGGAAGTATACTGCAAAGTGACTTGTTTTTGCAAATCTTTAACATATAAACAGCAATCCTTGTAGTGAGACAACCCCTTTAACTAGTCTTGTATGAGATAGAATTTATCTCTTCACAAGGCGTGACATAAGTTTACATTATGGTCGGGTAAGTGATTAGTGTGTTTTAGTTATGGATTTTAGGGTGGAAGGGTATTCCCTCAAATTGATGCATTTTTTTTCGCTAGGCAAATTGTGTGGGGCGTCAAAAGGTCAGCCACACGATCACTGCAGGGAACCAGTGACCTGTGGCAACATCCAGAACCAGAGACACCAGAATACTGGCGCAGCCCCATACATACATATCCTCTAAGGGATTTGAACATGAGATAGTGCAGTACTGATGTAGTGTAACATACAGTACATCATTGGTCTAAAAGGAGTACAAACATGGGTACAAACACAGAGATGGGGGATGGCAACTGGGGGTCACAACCGCTCAAGGGCCCATCCTTTAATCATTTAGATTTTGTAATAATCATGGCATCTAAATGGTTAAATGGCTATGTGCACACGGTGTATTGCGGTACATACTTGTGCGCGCAGAAATCCACCTGGTGTTTTAGAAGTACGCGTTGGCCAGCGCACACTTCTAAAATGCTTTGGCTCGGCCCCCATTCGCATTCATTTTCCCCGTATTATGCGTCGGGGGAAACAGCAGGTGATCATAGCTCTCACTAAAGGGGTTATGAATTACTGTAGTTGTGGAGTTCAATTTAAGTGTATTTCAGCGTAATTACAGGCCCAATTACACCTTATTGTGTGAACATAGCCTAAGGCTATTATGCTGTAAATAAATCACGCAGGGTATGAAGAATTTCAAGGGGTTTTGCCACAATCTCATTTCATACCTCCTGTATCCTGCTCTTCAGCTCTGTGTGCTCAGAATGGGGTGTGTGTGATTTGTTTGAATTGCCTATCATGTGACCCGCAGATGACATCACCATGCCTTTCCTCTCTGTAAGGTCATAGTAAAGGGTCTGTTTTGGTGCAAACTGTAAGACTACATTGTAGCTCAGAGGAAAACCGTTTTGTCCTCCAGGCACAAGGGTCCTAGTTGCAAATCCCTGGCAGGAACCTAACCTGTGGGATTTTATTTCTCTTTATCAATACACATATCTGATTTGAGGTTTCTTTTTTAATTTATTTGGGCGACTGATTAAGATACTTACTAAGGAGCACAGAGGCACGGAGTAGAATGACAGCACCCGGTTGAACACTCAGTAGCTGCCTGATAGGGAGGTGATGCGTGAGCAAGAGCGACCATGACCTGAAAGCTTCTCCGCCCTGGTCGTAATCCCCTGGAGACGAGCTGTATACAATGATCACTAATGAAGCAGCAAAACAAAAACGGTGCCGAAGTGTTAATAATGAGGAATGGTGAAATGTTTATTATTATTTAATTTACAATCTCCTACGT
Organism: Phyllomedusa bahiana; assembly: GCA_025379985.1. Classification (NCBI taxonomy): domain Eukaryota; kingdom Metazoa; phylum Chordata; class Amphibia; order Anura; family Hylidae; genus Phyllomedusa; species Phyllomedusa bahiana. The sequence goes on from JAODAL010026874.1 coordinate 46,624, forward strand.
CAATTTACTTATTGGCTAAAACCCCTTTAAATGGTACTTATTGAGAATATTACAAATAGCCACAAAAAAGCCCTTATACGGCTATGTTGACTGAAAATGGGGATGAAAAAGAAACGAAAAAGTCGTCGCCAAAATGACTTTGCTAGGAAGGAGTTAAAACTCTTTCAAGGAAGATTAAGCTGAATCTTAAAGAATTAGTTAATAAACCAACATGAAAGATTTTTACAGCTGCAGACTCCAGTAAATCTTCTGCCCTTTAAGCTGGCAAAATAAGTTTCACATTCGCTCAAGTTCAAGAAATGTCGCAGCCACTTTTTTGCATTATTATCATTTTTTCAAAGTCACCTGCAGAATCCAGAGCATCGACGACTCTTCTCAAAGTTCACTCTGTTTATCAATATTTCCAACGGTGACATCGGCGAGAAAATGAAGCGACTAAGCAAAATGTTGTGGAAAGTGAACGGTAATTTCTGAATCTGTTATTGAAAAAGAAAACACTTTGCAATTTGACAGAAAAGTTGAGACTAATTTTCAAAAGTTCCAAGAAGGAGCAGTGATTGCTAATGAGATCTCAAAGGCAAACTAAGGTCCAAAACCAATTTCAAGGAGAATTCAAACCCTGACAGTAAAGAGATTTTCTATACATAGGTAGTGCTGGGCTAAAATTATGATTGGTGGGGTCAGATGGGCCCACAAGAATACTAGGGTCTCAACCTCGTTTGGAGCTGACTTTACAATCAGTCACCAGATATCCTATTATACCCTGCCTGTGCAATGATTACTTACAAACAGTACCTAAAAGAGGATGTGCTCTTGTTGTGCAAAGATCGAGGGTGGGCACCCAGAATAATTTTTTTTGATGGGTTGTCCTAATAACTTCCTGGGGTGAGCCCCCAGAATAATTTCCTGTGGTGAACCTATGGGGCGTGTCTTCAAAGAGAAGATACACGTCCCTCCATTTCATAAGCTCTCCTTAGCAACCAGTATAAATGGCTGCCAAATGATGAAACGATAAAACCCCTTTAACATGTAATAGCTGAGGGCCCCATTCCTGGGATGATGTCAGCAGAACATGGAGGTCTTAAAGTAAATGGAGCTGAGATGTAAGTACTGGGCACATGTGTACACCATGCTGAACTTTCCTCCAGAGAGTGCCACACCCTCTTTGGTAGGGGTCCCAAAGGTTGGGCCCTCAATCATGAAACATTCATGACCTATCCTGAGGAAAGGGCATCTATGTGTTTTCCTGTCATTTCAAAAAACATCCAAGATGTATCTCTGTAATTAAGATCCTTCATGTGTGAGTCTTAGATATGTCCCTTTACAGTCTTTGACAGTCAAAATGGCACCTGCCATAGTAGGCACCAGTCAGGAGCATAGCTATAGTGGGTACAACGGTAGCAGTCACTACCGTGCCCTGCAGCCTGAGGGGGCTCATTGTGTCACATAAAAAGACATCAGTATTGTAAATGGCAGACAGTAATTGGGGGACCCCATTTCACTTTTTGCACTAGGGCCCAAGAGCTTAAAGTTACGCGTCTGGCGATCCATCCACACAATACACGAACAAATACCTCTCCAAGTGTCCCTATTTTTAACCCTTGTCTCTCTTAGCTCTATAAATGTCCCTTTTTCATTTGTGAAGTAGATTTGCATCAATAAACTGACTCTTGCTTTAAAAAGTATCTGATTGCTTCCTCGCTGTATATTACAACTTTCTTAATATTTCATTATTAGATACAATCAGGGGCGTCGCTAGGCAGTTTTTATTCGGGGCCTGAATGTTTCAGTCCACAGCTAGCCCTCGCATCACCACAGTAACGCGGCGCCGCATTATTGTTCACATTGAGTAATGCGGCGCCGACACAACTTTTCCACTGCTCAGCGTTGCTCCCGCTGCTGCCGTGGCCCGAGCCGCCTTATGTTGCTCGCGCAGGTCAGGGGTGAGCGTCGCCGATCACACTTCAATAAGACCAGGGACGCCGGAGCCTGCCTGCATGCTCCTCCTCCTCACTAGCCAGTGAGTGCCCGCGGCCCCGCGTAAAGAGTAGCAGAGCAGCCGCCAATATGTATTCATACCTCCCAACTTTTAGATTTTGTAGAGAGGGACAGATTAGGCCACGCCTCCAACCACACCCAAACATGTGACAATCACACAAAAGGTGCACGCCTCTAAACCATGCCCAAGATACTACATTGCCAACTGTTTTAGACACCCAAAAAGGGAGACAGTTTCAGATTGCTAGTTGTAGCCAATGATGAAAATATTATAATAAGTGGTTATTAATATACAGCGACGCGAAGCAATCAGATACTTTGTAAGGCAATAGAGGCGGTTTTTTGAGGAAAATCTATTGTCCCAAATGAAAGAGGAACATTTATGGAGCTAAGAGCGACAGAGGGACAAGGGTTAAAAATAGGGACTGTCCCTCCCAAATAGGGACAGATGGGAGGTAAATGTGTATTATAGTTTACTGGCCTGGCAGGGCTATGCTCAGACTTGAAACATCTACTGACATGTTTGATTGTCACTCTGGACCTATCGCCTGCCTTATATAGCTGTATGGGACCTATGCCTGCCCTATATACTGTGGGGACCTATGCCTGCCCTATATACTGTGGGGACCTATGCCTGCCCTATATACTGTGGGGACCTATGCCTGCCCTATATACTGTGGGGACCTATGCCTGCCTATATACTGTGGGGACCTATGCCTGCCTATATACTGTGGGGACCTATGCCTGCCCTATATACTGTGGGGACCTATGCCTGCCTATATACTGTGGGGACTTATGCCTGCCTATATACTGTGGGGACCTAAGCCTGCCTATATACTGTGTGGACCTATGCCTGCCCTATATACTGTGGGGACATATGCCTGCCTATATACTGTGGGACCTATCCTGCCTATATAAGTGGGACCTAGCCTGCCATATACTGTGGGACTTATGCCTGCCTATATACTGTGGGGACCTATGCCTGCCTATATACTGTGGGACCTATGCCTGCCTATAAATGTGGGACCTATGCCTGCCTATATACTGTGGGGACTTATGCCTGCCTATACACTGTGGGGACCTATGACTGCCTATGTACTGTGGGGACCTATGCCTGCCCTATATACTGTGGACATATGCCTGCCTATATACTGTGGGGACCTATGCCTGCCCTATATACTGTGGGGACCTATGCCTGCCTTATATACTGTGGGACCTATGCCTACCTATATACTGTGGGGACCTATGCCTACCTATATACTGTGGGGACCTATGCCTGCCCTATATACTGTGGGGACATATGCCTACCTATATACTGTGGGTACAGTACTCGGTACCTGTATGACTATTATTTATGGGTATTACTGTGTCATACATAGGTGAGAGATTTTGAAAAAGTAAATTTGTCAGCGCTGATTCTCATTCTACACTGCACTGCTGAGGTGATGTAAAGGATCTATGTGGACAACGTGAAAAATAAACTGATAGGAACATACACTATTTTCTGTAAAAATACATCATGTCACAGTTCTCGATGTGGTGTAAAAAGTGCCGTGCGAACCCTGCCCTACTGAGCAAAACATGACACCGAGGGCCCGGGTCCCGGATGTTTTAGGCAGGGCCGCCGATAGGGCAGTACAACCGGTACTGCTCTACCGGGCCCGGCCGGTCTGTGAAGCCAGGGGGTCACGCCGCCGGCAGGCTTCACCCCCTTGCTTCACAGGGGCGATCTCTTAATTGTATGCATGCCAGTGCGACGTGCATACAATTAATATGAACGGCGGGGCAGGGAGAGCAGATGCTCATACAGGGAGGAGGCAGGAGGGGTCGTTCCCCTCCTATCCTCTCCTGTGTTTATACAGCATTCGGGGAGCGCTATACTACAGATAAGCATCGCAGGGGGTGTGACACACAGCTGTACTCACGCCCCTTGCGACGCTGGATCTCCTCGGTCGACAGCCTTTGCCAGCCCAGGAGATCTCCAGAGCTGGACGCGCTGCAGGGAACCTGGTGAGGTAAGTAGCTTTTATTATTTTATTTTTATTAGCTATAAGGGGCACTACGTGGCTATAGGGGGCATCTACCTGGCTAGAGGGGGAAGCTACCTGGCTGTAAGGGGCACTACCTGGCTTTGAGGGGCACTACCTGGGTGTAGGGGGCACAACCTGGCTATAGGGGCTACTACCTGGCTAAAGAGGCACTTCCTGGCTATAGGGGGCACTACCTGGCTATAGGGAGCACTACCTGGCTATAGGGGGCTACAACCTGGCTATAAGCGGCTACTACCTGGCTATAGGGGGCATCTACCTGGCTAAAGGGGGGCAACAACTTGGCTTGTGGGGGCAACAACTTTTTTGGCGCACGGACAGTTTGTCTTATGACATGAAACATTTAAAAAGTGCCTTGAGGCGCCATCAAACATGGGTATCACTTTGGTGCAGCAGTACCCAAGACACTGTCCATACATCTGTCTCCTGTATACACATTAGGTCACTTTGAGCCCAGGGGACTTCCTATTTTTGTCCATTTTGGCCCTAGGCCTCTGTTTATTCAGTTATTACTTCAATCCTTATATATCTTTTGTTAATAAAATGGTACTGGAAACATAAAATACAATGGAGGGAAGCAAAAAAAAATTCAATTAAAATTCCAAAATCAAAGCCTTTAGGTTATGTAAGTTTACAGGGCAGTGAGTTATATAGAATCCAGCATATGGGAATGCCATAAAATCCTGCGCCCTCCGTGTCAGACAACATCCTGCCAGACATAATGCATTTCTCAGTCCCGGAGAACAAGTCATGAAAATGTAGAATGTCTATGAAACAGAAATGAGAAAATGCAGCGTACAGATGAATGTATAATGACCGACAGCAATGAAAGTCCGAGCTCAGGAACATCTACTACTGCAGCGGAGCAGGAGGATTCTAAATTCTGCACATATACGACATACTGTAACCCGGCAAGATAGCAAAAACGCAAATACAAAATTTAATATATATGTAATTAAAATTCCATACATGGGAAGGGAAGTGTTATAGTATTTAATATTCTTGTACAAAGGGGGCGTATTAAAGTATTTTATTTTCCTTGTACATACAGGACAGTATTATAGTAGTTAAAATTCCCTTGTACATAGGGGCGTAATTTTGAAAAAAATTTTTCTTGTACATACGAACATATTATATTATTATATTTTTTGTACATAGGGGGCAGCAAAAAAGTATTTTATATTTTTTGTACATAGGGGGCAGTTTTAAAGAAGTTTCCCTTTTTTAACAAAAGGGGAAATTATTATAAGTATTTATTTTCTTGTACATGGGGGGGCCATATTATGGGTATTATATTCTTGTACATGGGCAGTATTATAGAAATTTATTTCTTGTACATAGGGGGGCATGTTAATTAGTTATATTTTTGTAAAAAAGGGGGGCAGGGGTTAATAGTATTTTATGGTTTTTGAACATAGGGACGTTTTAAAAGAAGGTTTAAAATTTTGTACATGGGAGGAAAGTTTTAATAGTAGTTATTTTCTTGTAAAAAGGGGAGGCAGCATTACATAGTTATATTCTTGTACATAGGGGGCCAGTTTTAATAGTAGTTATATTCTTTTTACATGGGGGAAAGTATTATAGAGTTAATTTTTGTACATAGGGAACAAAAAATTATAGTAGTTAAAATTCTTGTAAAAGGGGGAAAGTTTTAAATAGTAGTTATATTCTTGTACACGGGGGGCATTTTTAAATTTTAGTTAAAATTCGTACTTGGGGGGCATTATTATAGAAAGTTATTTTTCTTGTCCCTAGGGGCATATTATAAAGTGAAAATTTTTGGGTACATGGGGACAGAAAATTTTTGGGAAATTTAAAATTTTCTTGTACATGGGGGGCATTTTAAATAGAAGTTATTTTTCTTGTACATAGGAAGCATTTTAGTGGGTTATTTTCTTGTACATAGGAGTCAGAAATTATAGGTTATTTTCTTATACATAGGGACAGTATTATAGTATTTAAAATTTCTTGTACATAGGGCAGTATTATAGTAGTTATATTCCTTGTACATGGGGGGCATTTTAATAGTTTAAAATTTTTGACATATCGGGCAGTATTTAGAGTTACATTTTGTACATGGGAAAAAATTATTATAGTGTTATATTTTTTGTACATGGGGAGCAGTTTATATAGTTAAACCCTTGTACAAAAGAGCATATTTTGTATTAAAATTCTTTGTACAAAAGGGGCAGTATTTTAAAAGTTATATTTTTTGTACAAAGGAGCAAAATTATAGTAGTTAAATTTTTGGACAAAAGGGACAGTTTTTATGGGTAGTTTATATTCTTGTACATAGGATTTTTTTTTTAAGGGTAGTTATATCCTTGACATAGGGGAAAGAAATTTATAGATTTTATTTTCTTTGTACATAGGGGGGCAGTACTATTGTAGTTATATTCTGAACATAGGGGCATTTTATAGAAACATAGTTACATATTCCCATATTTTAAGAAACGGGTTTGAAAGAAGAAACATTCCATCAATTTTAAACCAAGGTGGGGAAATAGGGGTAAAGGGGAGAGAACAAGGTTTTTAAGCCCACCCTTTCACCACGGGTTTAATGCCCGGGAACCCAAAAGGCCCAAAACCATCGGGCTCCAGTGGAACCATATGGGACCCCAAGCCCCCCACCACCGGATCCAGAATTTTACATAGCTATTACGCAAAAAATTTTCTTAAAGTTCCAGGTGGGTTTTATCAAACCTTTTGAAACTTCACATTTCCCCCTGCTGTGACCAGCTCCCAAGCGGTTTATTCCACAGTTTCACTTCTTACAGTGAAAAAAACCCTTTTCTCCCTGGAGTTTGAATCCTTTATCTCTACCCAAAGGGGGAAATTTGTTCCTTTTTTTTTGGGGGGGCTTCACTTAAAAAAATTTTTTCCCCATATTTTTTGGGTAGGGACCTTTAATTTTTTTTAAAAATTAATCATGCCCCCCCGAACCGGGCTTTTCTAAAGACAAATAATTCAATTCTACTAACCTCCCCTTATAACAAAGATGCCCCTTTTTCCCCTTTAAAAAATTTTTTGTTGCTCATCTTTGTACTCTCTCTAGCTATATTACATCTCTTCCCATAAACTGGGCCCAGAACTGAACAGCATATTCTTTAAATGAGGACGCACCAATGCTTTGTACAGCGGTAGAAATTTCACCTTTTTCCCCCGAGTCCCATCCCCCTTTTTAATACCGGGCCCAATATCCTGCTGGCCAAAGGAGCTGATTTACACGGGATGCTGTTCTGTATCTATGATCTACAAAACCCCAGATCTTTCTCAACAAGCGAAATTTTCCAAGTTTTTTTTCCCCTAGGACATAAGGGGGCCTGCAGATTATTTCTCCCCAATGCAGAACCTTTCTTTATCCACCTGAACCTCCTTTGCCCAGGTGGATTTCCCCAAACATTTATGAAACCAATCTGGGTTTCAATTTTTTGAGCATCTTTCCCTAAAATTTCCAAAAATACCCTGCATAGCTTGGGTGTCAACTGCAAAAATCGAAACCGTGCTAAATTTAAAAAAACCCCTTTCCCTATATCAATTAAAAAAAACTTAAATAGAGAGGAAAACCCCAAAAAGAGCCCCGCGGCCCCCCCCACAACCGGGCCCCCTCAAGTAGGGGTCATTTACCACCCGTCCTGATACGATCCAGCACCAGTTTTTTTAAACCAATTACACACTGTTTTTCCCCTAACCCAATGGGTTTTAGTTTACCTAACAAACGCTTTTGGAGGCAGTGTCAAAAGCCTTTTCAAATCTAAAAACACAAAATCCCAACTGCCCCGCTATCCAACTTTTACTCACCTCTTCATAAAAACAGATCAGATTTTGGGCCCGACAGCTCGTCCTTATAAAAAACCCTGCTGGCAATCACAATAAAATTTTGTTTTTCAAAAAACTCCTGTATTAGTCCCTTATCCCCCTTTTAAACATTTTTCCCACAAAAGATTTTTAAAAATTTCGGTCTAAAATTTCCTGGGGAAGACTTTGGAAACCCTTTTTGAAGATGGGAACTACATTTGCCTTGCCCATCTCCTGGTAAATATAAACCCGTCACCAGGGAAACTCTAAATATCAGTACAAGGGGGACACCGAAAACCCAGCTGAGCTCTTTAAAAACTCTGGTGAATGCCTTTAGGGGCCCGGGGCCTTGTTCATATTCAGGGTTTTTTAACTTGGCTTTGACTTTTTTACACGGGGCCCAATTAAAATTTTAGCATGAGAAAGTATTAACAAACTTTCACCACCTACCTCTGCCCCTTGGCCCCCCCCATTTAACTACTATCTCAAAAATTGGGGGTAGTATATTCTGACTGAAGAAAACCCCTTTTTGTACCTCTGCCCTTTTCCCTTGGGCCCCCATGACCACCCCCATCACAGTTTTTAAGGGTCCCCACTTGCTCCCGACTTTTTGGGTTTTTTCTTTTTTGCTTTTAAAAAATTTCTTGGGTTAGTCCTTTTCTGTCCCTTTCCACTTTCCTTTCATTTAGAAAATTTTTGCTGCCTTTTTTCACTTTTTTTCAGATTTTATTAAAAACTTTTCTATAATTTTTTAAAGGGTGATGCCCCAAACCCTCTGACTTAAATTTTTTTTAAAAGCCATTTTTTTTTTTTTGTTTATTTCCCCCCTTTTAAAAGAAGGTAGAACCATGATGGGTTTTTTGTTTTAAACCCGCCTTTTTTTTTTTTTTTTTTTACTTTTTTAACCCTAGAAATTTTATTTTGCAATAAATTTCCCCAAAGTAAAGCTCCCCCTTTTGGGTTCTATTCACTTTTCTAATAGCTGCTTCCAGTCTAGGCCTGTAAATTTCATTTCCCCCAATAAAGGGGAAAATTTTGGCCCCTTTAAAATTAAATGTTTTTTTCCTTCCCCCCTTTTTTTCTTTTTTCCCCGTTTTCACAAAATAAAAAATAAGTGGTCCCCTGTTACCAAGAAATTTCAGAAACCCGGGGCGCTCCGACAAGTTCTGCTTTGTTAGAAAAAGACCAGATTTCCCAAAAGAGCAAAACTTCTAGTGGGGTTTCCCCCACAAAATGCCCCCCTAAAATTCCCCTTTTTATCGTGCAGAAACCCTGACCCCAGTCAATCCTGGGAAATTGAAGTCACCCAAATTATCACTGTAAGGGCCTGTGCTGCCCCCCCCATTTGATTTTGAAAAAGTTTTTCTATCTCCTCAGTGATGCTCGGGTGGGCTAAGATTACAAACCCAAAAATTTTTATTTTTTTCATTAATCCCCCCTTTTATTTCCACCCACAATGTTTTCCCCACATTACTA
>JAODAL010026875.1:0-55942 GCA_025379985.1 Phyllomedusa bahiana
GCCGAAACGTAGCTTTATGTACTTAGGATTTTAAAAAAGGAGTTATAGTATGTAGGTCACGGGCAGCGCCAAGCACAGCATGAGGTCAACAGTGGCAAATGACAAAGTGTGGAGGGCACGGCATCACCACAGTAGCACATGAGGTCAGACAGTGGCACAATGACACAGTGTGTAGTTTTACGGCCGCAGCAACAGCAGCACTGAGGGCAACAGGGCACAATGAAAAAGTTTAGGTCACGGGAGAAACCCCAACACAGAGGGTCAACAAGCACAATGACACATGTGTAGGTCACGGGGAGCACCCCGCAGCACATGAGGGAGACGTGGCACAATGACATTTTGGAGGTGGAAAAAAACAGAGAAGGGCCCCAATGGGACAAAGAACAGTGTGGAGGGCAGGCAGCAGCCACAGCAGCAGCAAGGGAGACATGGCACAAAAAATTCTGGGGTGGCAGAAACAGGAGTAGGCCCCAGAGTGGGAAAAGACCAGTGTGTAGGTCACGGCAGCACCCCACACATGAGGTCAGACGGGCACAATGACAGAGGTGTAAGGGCACCCCATCAGCCCCAGCGCGCATAGGTCAACAGTGGCAAATGACAGGGGGTAGGGCACGGGAGCGCCACAGCACAGATAGGGCAAAATGGCACAATGACATTATGGAGGTGGCAAAAAAAGGAGTTGGCCAAGAGTGGCACAATGACACAGTTTTTAGGGCCCCCGGCAGCAGCTATACAGCAGTATGAGGTCAAAAAAGTGGACAAAGCAAGTGTGTAGGGCACGCACAGCGACAGCCACTGAGGTTTAAAAGTGGGGACAATGAATAGTGCTAGGGCACGGAGCAGCCCCAGCGCAGCATGAGGTCAACCCCTGGGGACAATGACACAGTTGTAGGTCACGGCAGCACCAAGAACATAGGTAGACAGGCTAATGACATTTTGGGGTGGGCAAAAACGGAGTAGGCCCACAGAGTGGGGGAATGACCAGGTGGAGGTCACGGCAGCAGCCCCACAAGCAGCATGAGGGCAGACAGTGGGGCAATACATTCTGGAGGGGGCAAAACAGGAGAGGCCAAGAGGGGACAAAGACACAGTGTGGAGGTCCCCGGCAGCACCACAGCCATAAGGGCAACAGTGGCCCCAAGGGCATACGGAGGGGGCAAAAACAGGAGTAGGCCACAGAGTTTGGGCAATGACCAGTGTGGGGGTCACGGCAGCAGCCACAGCACAGCAAGGTCAACAGCGCACAAAGAAAGTGTGTAGGTCACGGCATCACCCCAGCAGCAGCATGAGGGCAACATGGCACAATGACAGTGTGAGGTCACGGAGCACCACACACAGCTGAGGTCCACAGTGTCACAATGACATCTGGGGGTGGGGAAAAAACGAGTATTTCCCCAGAGTGGGACAATGAACAAAGTGTGTAGGCACGGAAGCACCCCAGCAGCAGCATAGGTCAGACAGTGGCACAATGCCACAGTGTGTAGGTCACGGCAGCAGCCCCAGCAGCGCATGAGTCCAAAAATGCACAACGCACGTGTGTAGGTCCCCCGGGACAGCCAAAACAGCAGCATGAGGTAGACAGGGCACAATGACAGAGTGTGAGGTCACCCGGGATCAGCCACACAGCACATGAGGTCAGACAGGGCAAAAATACATGTGTAGGGCACGGCATCGGCCACAGCAGCATCAGAGGGAGACAGTGCCAATGACAGTGTGTAGGTCACGGAGCACCACAGCAGCACATGAGGTCAACAGTGGGACAAAGACTGTGTAGGCACGGCGCAGCCACAGCAGCGCATGAGTCAGACAGTGGGGCCCAAAGAAAGTTGTAGGGCACGGCGCACCACAAAAGCACATGAGGTCAGACAGTAGCACAATGCACAGTTGTAGGTCACGGCACAGCCACAGCACAATAGGGCAACAGGGCCAAGACATTCTGGAGGTGGAAAAAAAAGGAGTAGGGCCACAGATGGGACAATGACCAGTGTGAGGTCACGGGAAGCCACAGCAGAAAAAAAGAGGTCAGACAGTGGGGCAATGCATTCTGGAGGGAAAAACAGAGTAGGGCCCCAGAGTGGGAAAAAAACAAAGTGTTAGGTCCGGGAGCGCCACACAGACAGAGGTCAACAGTGGGACAATGACAAGTGTGTAGTCACGCCATCACCACAGCAGCGCATAGGTCAGACAGGGAAATGACAGTGTGTAGGGCACGGGGCAGCCACAGCACAATGAGGCAGAAAGTGGGACAAACATTAGGAGGGCAAAAACAGGATTGGGGCCCCAAGTGGCCAATGACCGTTTTTTGGTCCGGAGCCTACAGCAGTATGAGGTCGACATGGACAATGACAGAGTGGGGTAGGGCACAGCTCACCCCCAAAACAGCAAACTGAGGGGAAAAAGTGGCCAATGACTGTGCTGGTCACGGCAGCAGCCACACACACATGAGGTCGACGTGGCACAATGACACAGTTGTGGTCACGGCAGCAGCCACAGCAGCAGAAAGAGGCAGACAGTGGGAAAGGGGCATTCTGGAGGTGGGAAAAACAGGATAGGCCACAAGTGGGACAAAGACCGGTGGGGGTCACGGGAGCAGCCACAGCAGAAGATGAGGTCAACAGTGGGACAAAGACATTTGGGGTGGAAAAACAGGAGTAGGGCCCCAGAGTGGGACAATGAACAGTGTGGGGGTACGGCCCCGCCACAGCACTAAGGGAGACAGTGGACAATGACATACTGGAGGGGGCAAAAAAAGGGGTAGGCCACAGAGGGGGGGACAATGCCACATGTGGAGTCACGGCAGCAGCCACACAGCAGCATGAGGTCAGACACGGCACAATGACAGATGTGTAGGCACGGCATCAGCCACACAGCAGCATGAGGTAGAAAAGGGCACAATGACAGTGTGTAGGTCCCGGGAGCAGCCACGCAGCAGCATGAGGGCACACATGCACAATGACATTCTGAGGTGCAAAAAACGGTATTCCACAGAGTGGACAATGACACGTGGGTAGGTCACGGAAGCAGCCACAGCACAATAGGTCAACTGGCACAATGACACAGTGTGTAGGTCACGGCAGCACCACAGCAGGCATGAGGGGCAGACAATGGCAAAAACGACACAGTGGTAGTCACGGGGAGCAGCCACAGCAGCAGCATGAGGTAGACAGTGGCCACAATGACGAGGTTAGGTCACGGAATCCCAAAGCAGCAGCAAGGGTCAGACAGGGCACAATGACAGTGGGGTTTGGGCACGGCATCGGCCCCCAGCAAGCACATAGGGCAACAGTGGGGACAATGACAGTGTGTAGGTCACGGGGCACCCACAGCAGCAGCATGAGGTCAGAAGTGGACAATGCAGTGGTAGGTCACGGCAGCAGCCACAGCAGCAGCAGAGGTCAACAGTGGCACATACAGAGTGGGAGGTCACAGCATCAGCCATGTAGCGCAGAGTCGAAGTGCAAATGACACAGTGTGTAGGTCACGGCAACAGCAACAGCAGCAGCATGAGCTCAACAGTGGGACAAGACAGAGTATGTAGGTCACGGCTCAGCCCCGCAGCATCTGAGTCAACAGTGGCACAAATGACACAGTGTGTAGGTCACGGCAGCACCACAGCGCAGCATGAGGGGCAGACAGTGGCACAATGACACCCGTGTGTAGGTCACGGGGAGCGGCCACAGCACATTAGGGCATACAGTGGGACAATGACATTTTGGAGGGGCAAAAAAAAGGAATAGGCCCCAGAGTGGGAAAATGCACAGGTGTAGGTCCCGGGGAGCACCAAGCACAGAGGGCAAAATGGACAATGACAGAGTGTGTAGGTCACACCTCAGCCAAGCGCAGCATGAGGTCAACATGGGACAAGCAGTGTGTAGGTCACGGCACGCCAAGCAGCAGCATGGGTCAGAAAGTGGCACAAAGACATTTTGGAGGTCAAAAAAAGATTGGCCACAGAGTGGCACAATACACAGTTTTTTAAAGGGCCCGGCAGCAGCTACAGCAGCAGTAGAGGTCAGACAGTGGCACAATGACAGATGTTAGTCACACAACACCAAGCAGCACATGAGGGGCAAAATGGCACAATGACATAGTGTCTTTCAGGCAGCACCCCAGCAGCAGCATAGGTCAGACAGTGGCACAATGACACAGTTTAGGTCACGGCAGCAGCCACACAGCAGAGATCAGACAGGCAAAATGACATTCTTGAGGGGGCAAAAACAGGGGTAGGCCCCGAGTGGGACAATGACACAGTGTGGGGTCACGGGAGCAGCCCCCAAAAACAGCAGCTGACGTCAACAGTGGCAAAATGACATTCTGGAGGTGGCAAAAACAAGTAGGGCCCCAGAGTGGGAAATGACAGTGTGGATCACGGCAGCCCCACAGTGCACAAAAAAGGTTTTAACAGTGCACAAAAGACTTCTGGAGGTGGCAAAAAAAAGGAGAGGGCCCCAAGTGGCAATGACACAGTGGAGGGCCACGGCAGCAGAACGCACACATGAGGTCAGACAGTGGAAAAAAACATTCTGGGGTGGCAAAAACAGGAAAATTCCACAGAGTGGGACAATGACACAGTGTGTAGGTCCGGAGCAGCCACAGCAGCAGCATGAGGTTAAACAGTGGCACAATGACAAAGTGTTAGGTCACGACTCAGCCCAGCAGCAGCAAGGTCAACAGTGGCAAATGACAGTGTGTAGGGGCACGGCAGAAACCACAGCAGCAGCATGAGGTCACACAGTGGGGACAATACATTTGGAGGTGGCAAAAAAAAGTAGGCCACGATGGGACAATGACACAGTGTTAGTCCGGCAGCAGCCAACAGCAGCATGAGGTCAGACAGTGGCACAAAGAAGGTGTTTAGGCACGCATCAGCCCGCACATCATGAGGTCAGACCGTGGCACAATGACACAGTTGTGGTCCGGCTCACCACAGCAGCAGCATGAGGGCAACAGTGGCACAATGACACAGTGGTAGTCACGCCAGCAGCCACAGACCACATGAGGTCAGACAGGGCCAATGACACAGTGTGGAGGGCACAGCACACCACAGCAGCAGCATGAGGTAAAACATTTGGGAAATGCATTCTGGAGGGGCAGAAACAAAATAGGGCCCCAGAGTGGGAAATGACACAGTGTGTAGGTCACCAGCCCCCACGCCGCAGATGAGGTCAACAGTGGCACAAGGACAGAGGGTGTAGGGACCTCAGCCCCCAGCAGCAGCATAGTCAGAAAGTGGCACAAGACATTATGGAGGGGGGCAAAAACAGGAGTTGGCCACAGAGTGGCACAATACACAGTTTTTTTGGGCACGGCAGCAGCTAAAAGACATTATGAGGGCCCGACAGTCACAATGACGAGTGTTTTGGTCACAAACATCAGCCACAGCCACATGAGGTCAACATGGAAAAAAATGACTAGTGTTAGGTCCGGGAGCACCACAGCCACATGAGGTCAACATGGCACAATGACACAGTGTGTAGGCCGGCAGCACCACGCAGCACAGAGGGCAGACAGTGCATAAAAGACATTCTGGAGGGGGCAAAAAACGGAGTTGGGCCCCAGAGTGGGCAATGACAGCGGGGGTACGGCAGCCCACAGTAGCAGCATAAGGGCAACAGTGGCACAAGACATTCGGAGGTGGGGAAAAAAAGGAAGGGGACAAGTGGGGGCAATGACACAGGGGGGAGGTCACGGCAGCAGAACACAGCACATGAGGTCAGACAGTGGCACAAAAGACTCGGAGGGGGCAAAAAAAGGGAAAATTCCACAGAGTGGGCAATGACACAGTGTGTGGTCACGGACAGCCCCACAGCACATAGTTAAACGTGGCCAAAGACAAAGTGTTAGGTCACGACATCAGCCACAGCAGCAGCATGAGGTCAGACGTGGCACAATGAAAATGTGAGGTCACGGAAACCCACAGAGCAGCATGAGGCCACTGGCACAATACATTCTGGAGGTGGCAAAAAACGGTAGGCCACAGAGTGGGACAATGACACAGTGGTTTGGTCACGCAGCGCCACAGCGCAGCATGAGGTCACACAGTGGCACAATACAGAGTGGTAGGTCAGGCATTAACCCCCAGCACACAAGGTCAACCGGGCACAATGACCAGTGTGTAGGTCAAAGGCATCAGCCCACACACGCATGGGTCAGCAGGGCAAAAAAGACACAGTGTGTAGGTCACCCACAGCCCACAAACCCGCATGAGGTCGACAGGGGCACAAAGACACAGTGGTGGAGGCACAGCCAGCCACAGCAGCACATGAGGTCAAAAGTGGCACAATGACATTCCCGGAGGGGCAGAAACAGGGGTAGGCCACGAGTGGGAAAAAAGACACAGTGGTAGGTCACGGCACAGCCACAGCCAGCGAAGGTCAACAGGGGGAAATAAGGTGTGTAGGGCACGCCTCACCCCAAGCATCAGCATAGGAAAAAGTGGAAAATGACTTTTTGGGGGGGGCAAAAACAGGGTTTTGGGCCACAGAGTGGCACAATGACACAGTTTTTTGGTACGGCCACTATAGCACAGTATGAGGGCAGACGTGCACAAGCAAGGTTTTTAGGTCACAGCCAGCCACACAGCACAAGGGCAGACATGGCACAAAACAAAATGCTAGTCACGGGCAGCCACACAGCACATAGGTCAACAGTGGCACAATGACACAGTGGAGGGCACGGCAGCCCACGCAGCAGCATGAGGGCAGACAGTGGGATAATACATTCTGGAGGTGGCAAAAAAAAAAGGGTAGGCCCAAGTGGGACAATGACACAGTGGGATTTTACGGCAGCAGCCACAGCGCAGCATGAGGGCAACAGTGGCACAAGACATTCTGGGGGTGCAAAAACAGGAGTAGGGGGCCCCAGAGGGGACAATACCAGTTGGAGCACGGCAGCAGCCACAGCAGCATAAGGTCGACATGCACAATGACTACTGGAGGGGGCAAAAAAAAAGGAGTAGGCCACAGAGTGGGACAATGACACAGTGTGGGGGTCAGGCAGGCCCGAGCACATGAGGTCAGAAGCGGCACAAGACAGAGGGGGAGGCCCCCGGCATCACCCCCCGCACAGCATGAGGTCAACAGTGGCACAATTACAGTGGTAGGTCACGGGAGCAGCCACAGCAGCAGCATGAGGTCACACAATTCAAAATGACATTCTGGAGGTGGCAAAAAAGAGTATTCCCCCAGAGTGGGACAATGACACAGTGTGTAGGTCACGGAACAGCCACAGCAGCAGCATGAGGTCAGACTGGCACAATGACCAGTGTGTAGGTCACGGCACACCACAGCAGCGCTGAGGGGCAGACAAGGCACAACGACACAGTGTGTAGGGCACGGCAGCAGCCCACCGCAGGATGAGGTCAGACAGTGGACAATGACAGAGTGTTAGGGGCACGGCATCAGCCACAGACAGCATGAGGTCAGACAGTGGCAAATGACAGTGGTAGGGCCGGCATCGGCCACAGCGCATCATGAGGTAGACAGTGGCACAATGAAGTGTGAGGTCACGGGACACCACAGCAGCCATGAGGTCAGAAAGTGGCACAAAAGAAGTGTGTAGGTCACGGCGCAGCCACAGCAGCACATGAGGGCAGCAGTACACAAGACAGGTGGAGGGCACGGCATCAGCCACAGTAGCAGCAAGGTCAACAGGGGCACAATGACAGTGTGGGGGTCACGGGGAGCAGCCCCAAACAGCAGCATAGGTCAGACAGTGGCACAATGAATTCTGGAGGTGGCAAAAAAAGAGTAGCCACAAGTGGGACAATGACAATGTGTAGGTCAGGCAGCACCACAGCCGCAGCATGAGGTTTAGACAGTGGCACAATGCATGTGTAGGTCACGGCATCGGCCCCCAGCACATCAGAGGCAGACGTGGCACAAAACAGGTGTAGGGCACGGGGACAGCCACAGCAGCGCATGAGGTCAGACGGGGACAATGACATGGTGGGCACGGCAGCACCCAGCAGCACATGAGGAACAGTGGGGACAATGACAGGGTGGGGGTCACGGCATCACACAGAGCAGCAAAGAGGTCAAAATGGACAATGACACAGTGTGTATCACGCAACAGCAACGCAGCACATAGGTCGACAGGCACAAAAGACAGAGTATGTAGGTCACGGGATCCCACACAGCATCTGGTCAGAAGTGGCAAATGACACAGTTGTAGGTCACGGAGCAGCCACACACGCAGAGGTCAAAGTGGGACAATACACAGTGTGTAGGCACGGGGGAGACCACAGCAGCAGCATGAGGTCATACAGTGGGACAATGACATTTTGGAGGGGGGCAAAAAACAGGAATAGGCCACAGATGGGAAAAAAGACCGTGTGTTGGGCACGGCAGCACCACAGCAGCAGCATGAGGGCAACAGTGGCACAATGACAAGTGTGGGGTCACACCATCACCACAGCAGCAGCATAGGCCAAACGTGGGACAATGACAGTGTGTAGGTCACGGGAGCAGCCACAGCAGCAGCAAGAGGTCAGAAAGGAAATGACATTTTGGAGGTGGAAAAAACAGGAGTTGGCCCCAGAGTGGCACAATGAACGTTTTTAGGTCACCCGGCAGCAGCTACAGCAGCATTTTGAGGCAACAGTGGCACAAGACAGAATGTGGTCACGGCAATCAGCCACACAGCATCATAGTCAGACAGTGGCCAATGACACAGTGTGTACAGGGGCGCCCCCCCAAAAAACAGCAGCATGAGGTAGACAGTGGCACAAAGAACGTGGAGGCCCCGGCACAGCCACGCAGCAGTATGAGGTCAGACAGTGGGATAATGCATTCTTGAGGGGGGCAAAAACAGGAGAGGCCACAGAGTGGGACAAGACACGTGTGGAGGTCACGCAGCAGCCACAGCAGCACATACGTCAAAGGCACAATGACATTTGAGGGGGGCAAAAACAGGGGAAAAGGCCACAGAGTGGGACAATGACATGTGGAGGTCACGGCAGCCGCCCCAGTACAGCATAAGGCAGACAGTGGCACAAAAAGAAATTTTGGAAGGGGGCAAAAACAGGAGACCACAAATGGGAAAAAATACACGTGTGGAGGTCACGGGGAGCAACACAGCGCACTGAGGTCAGACGTGGCACAATACATTCCCCAGAGGGGGCAAAAAAAAGGGAAAATTTTCCCCAGAGTGGGACAATGACACGTGGTTTGGTCCCCGGGACAGCCACCAGCAGCTGAGGTTAAACAGTGGGACAATGAAAAGTGTGTAGGTCACGACATCAGCCAAAGCGCAGCATGAGGCAACAGTGGCACAATACAGTGTGTAGGTCACGCAGCAGCCACAGCAGCAGCATGAGGTCACAACGTGGCACAATTACATCTGGAGGGGGCAAAAAACGGAGGCCCCCCAGAGTGGGACAATGACCCAGTGTGTAGGGGCCGGCGCAGCCACGCAGCAGCATGGGTCAACAGTGGCACAATGACAGAGTGTGTAGGTCACGGCAAACACCCCCACAGCATCATGATGTCAGACCGGGCACAATTGACACAGTGTGTAGGTAGGCTCGCCACAGCGCACATGAGGGGAGACAGTGGAAAATGACACATTGTGTCACGCCAGCGCCACAGCCCAGCATGAGGGCAGAATGGCACAATGACACAGTGTGGGGGTACAGCAGCAGCCACAGCAGCCATGAGGTCAACAGTGGCACAAGACATTCTGGAGGTGGCAAAAACAGGGGAGGGGCCCCAGAGTGGGACAATGAACAGTTGAGGTCACGGCAGCACCAAGCAGCAGCATGAGGGCAGACAGGGCAAAAAACAGAGGTGTATGGCACGGACAGCCCCCAGCAACATGAATCAGAAAATGGACAAGACACAGTGTGTAGGCACGGCATCAGCCCACAGCAGCAAGAGGTCAGACAGTGGCACAATGACCAGGGGTGGGAGGTCACGGGAGCGCCCACAGCAGCATGAGGGTCAGACAGTGGCCAAGACATTCGGGGGGTGGCAAAAAAAAAGCAATAGGCCACAGAAGGCACAATTTAAAAGAGTGGAGGGGGACGGGGCAGGTGCAACAGCTGAGGGAAACAGTGGCACAAAGACAGAGTGTGGGGTGGGTGGGAATACCCTTCCCCGGTAAAGATGGTTTTGGGGGCAGATGGAGAAACTGTCAGCAGATGGTTTGGGACAGGGGGGGCGGCCCCAGAATAGTGGTGAGGCAGGTAGTTTTTAACCCAGTCAATTTTCTCCAATTTTGGTGAGGCGCTGGTGAGAGTCTGACGTAAGGCATTGGGGTGTGGAAACCTGGCCGGTCCCCCGCCTGATTCATCTTGACAAAGGGCAGTCGTTCCCATTTCCCTGGAAAAACGGTTCCCTTGGGGGGAACGATGGCCCCCCCCCGCAATGAACACCCGCCTGAGCCACACCTGGCCAGCAGGACAGCTTCTCCCCTGCAAACTCGGCAAGTTGCGGCCACAAACCCCCCCAACCAGGGTTCTTTTGTTTTTTTTTTTTTTTTTTTTTTATTTTTGGTTGGGAAGGGGTTTTTTTTTTTTTTTTTTAAGTTTATTTTTTTTTTTTTTTTTTTTTTATTGGGGGGTTTTTTTTTTTTTTTAATTTCATTTTTTTTTTTTTTTTTTTTTTTTTTTTTTTTTTTTTTTTTTTTTTTTTGGCGCCAGTGTCCACGGATCTTCAAAACTGGGGGGGCAGAGTGCTTTCCAAGTAGGCCACCACTGTTGGTTCAGGGTCGCTCCGGGTCCTGCTGCTGTGGCACGGCCCCCCTCACTAGGGGGTGAAGGAAGTCCCCCGACCCCCCCCCCTTCCCCCGGCAGCCCGGCAGTTACGTCGCTGAAAAAAACCCCCGGGGTAGACCTTCAGGGGGGACGATCCGCCATGGCAGCGGCCACGGACTACGGGGGATTTCCCTTGTATTTGATTTTGTCCTCCTCTCAATGCGGGAAAAGGCTCCCTTTTTGGCCCGGGTAGCGGGGGTCCGTGGGGTGGAGACCAAAAGTCAATCCCTCTGCTGGTGCTGACTATTGGGCTGCCACAAACCAGGCAAATCACATGCTGCGGCCATCTGCACAAGTACTCGGGGCCCCCTGCCTCCATTTTCCCCTGTATATGCCACGGGCTTGGGGTAATCTCCCTCGTCTTCCTCTCCCCATCTTCCCCCTCCGCTGCTCTGCTCCCCCTCTTTGTCACCTGGTAAAAATCCACTATTCGCAGACAAACTTTTGCTCCCAAAGTCCTCCCCCCATTTCAGTCCCCCCCGGACTCAGGGCTGCGAGAATGTATCACCATGTCTCCAGTCCCCTACCCAGACAGATTTTTGCATCTGTTCCCGGGCATGAACAGTGGAAAGCGTTATTCATCCCCTTTTCCTGGGGACTGAAAATAAATGGGCCCCCTCGAATGGCCTCAAAAAAACGGCAGGTGTCATGCATGACTGCCCCTGGGTGACATCAAAGTTACACAGGGGGTACTCCTTTCCCCCTGGGTCATCAAAAAAACGTTAAGGCCCTTTTTTGTTCATACAGTTGGTCCAACATTGCAGGGTGGGGAAATTTCCCAAAGGGGGGAAAAATCGATAAAGTGTTTGGGGGAGGCCATTCTGCCGCTGCAACTCGAGGAGGGTGTTCCTGGCTTTGTAGGAATGGATGAAGTGCAGCACAGTTTTCTGGCCATATTCAGAATCTTCTGAAGATCGGTGGAAGACTTCAGGAACCTTTTCACAACCAGATTGAACACATGCGCCATGCAGGGCGCATGGAACATCCCTCCTTGGTGCAGCACGGACACCATGTTCCTCCCATTGTCCGTCACCATGGTTCCGATTTGCAGTTGGCGCGGAGAAAGCCACACATCGATTTCTTGCTGCATGACGCGGAGCAGTTCCTCCCCTGTGGGAAGCAAGCCAGGTGTAGAACTGCGTGACACCGCTGTGCCCTACACATGTGGTATGATGGAGGCTTGTGGAGGCTGAGATGGTGGTGGTGGTGGAGGAGGAGGAGGCGGACATTGGCACAGGAGCCGCAGTTTGACAACGTGGAGGAGAAAGCGGCGTCTCCTGTCCAAGTTGTTGGTGTGCCTGGGCCGGAAGCACATTCACCCAGTGGGCCGTAAAGGACATGTACTGGCCCTGACCGTAGTTACAGCTCCAGACGTCCACGCTGCCGTGCACCTTGGAAAAAACCGATAAGCTCAAGGACAGGCCCACCTTCTGTTCTACATATTTATGAAGTGCTGGTACTGCCTTTTTGGAAAAGAAATTATGGCTTGGAACTCTCCATCTCGGCTCGGCACAAGCCATTAGTTCTCTGAATGGTGCAGAGTCCACCATTTGGAAAGGGAGGGACTGCAGCACCAACAACTTGGACAGGAGTACGGTCAGCTTCTGCACCTTAGGATGGTTGGACGCATACTGTTGTCTCTTTGCAATTGCCTCGCTGAACGACTGCTGGCGCCATGAGTAGCGAGGAGCAGGAGCATCTGGACCGGGAGATGATGTCAAAGAGAAACAGCTCCCTTCTGCAGAGGTAGTGGAGCCTTGACTGGCTGCAATAGCATGCGTGCCCCTGGGCGCTGATGCTGCTGCTGTTGCTGCGGCGGCAGGATGGACCACCACATCTGAGCCACGTTTCTCCCAGGCCACCGGATGTTGACGCTGCATGTGTTGACGCAGGGCCGTGGTGCCGTTAGCTCCCTGGCCACACTTCACTTTCTGCCTACAGATTCTAAATATACCCATATTCGGCTCCTCCGGTGTCTTAGCAAAGAACTGCCACACCGCCGAGTATCGGATTTTACCGCCAACGCTCCGCACTGAGTGACTACTGCCGCCGCTGCCTCGCTGAGCCCCTGTGCCGCTACTTTTTTGGACCTGCGAAGCGGGTTTTTTACTCCGTGGCCGCTTGGCTCCCGACCTCACACTGCTGCTATCCTGCTGACTCACGGCCACACGACCCACTTGCTGGCTGCGCCGCTGCCTGATGCGCAAGCTGACGCCCTCTTCTCCTGATGATGATGAAGCCCTTGCCTCACCCGGGTCCCAAGTGCGGTCGGCTACATCATCATCTATTTGTGTTTCATCGTCACTGCTGTCCTCATCACCGGTCTTGGTATGCAGAGGCTGACCCCTCACAACATGACCTCCCATGCCACTCTCCACATATATACTTTGCCACCTACTGCAAGAAGCAGGGGATATTGGCCCCATTTCTTCACTGCCAAGTAGCTGCTGACTGCCCTCCTCAAATTGTTCATCCTCGCTATATAGTGGCGCTGAGCCCAGACCACATAGTAGATCTCTGGCTGAACCGGATGGGACAGAGGCGGGTTGAGGACAGGTGAGGGCCGCTGACCCGCTCCTGGGCCATGCCAACTAAGGGTTGTGTCTGACGTTCCCACCGACTCTTGACTGGGGTTGTCAGATGTCATCTGGGAGGAAGTGTATGACCTAGTCAACCAATCAAGAACCATTGGGTTTCTGAACAACACATGGCCGCTAGATGACAGCGGCAGTTGTGGCCTCACCGAGTGACCGCTGCTGCGACGTCCCCTTGCTGTGCTGCGACTTGGCCCTGGAATGTTTCTGCCTCTGCCACTCGCAGGTGAAGAGCCTGCCACCTCTCTGTCTGACATACTGTTTGTTCTAAAATGTACAGACACTGTTTGATGAAGATATCTGTATATGATAAATACACACCCTGTATTTGACTCCAAATGAACCCAGTAACAAGCTTGGTAACCCTTGTATATAAATTGCGCTCCACAAATGGGCAGAAAAAATTGACTTTTATGTGCCGTTTAAAAAGTGTATTTTACTAAATATAAAAGCACAAACAGGCTTAATTAACCTTCGGATATGAATTATGCTACAGAATTTCTTCTGTGGCGGTGAAAAACAAAGTTTCTTTTACTGAATACAACTGTAGAACAACGCTTAATTAACCCCTGGATGTAAATTGCGCAAAAGAATTGAGCAGCCACAAAATACTAGCTTTGTAGCGTGTTACAATTGCGTGTTTTCTACGCTACACAACAAGAGAAAAAATTGTAATTAACCTTCGCTTGTGAATTATGCTACAGGAAAATTGTATTTTTTGGCGGTGAAAAAGACGGTTTCTTGGAGTCACCACAGCAGAAAAACAACGCTTAATTAACCCCTGGATGTAAATTGCGCAAAAGAATTGAGCAGCCAAAAATGAAGTGGTATTTGTATTGTAAAAACGCTGTTTCTTTAAATGAATACAACAGGAACTGGCTTAGATCCCCCTTGGATATTCAATGTGCTGTGAGCAGATAGCATTAAAATGTATATGCAGCAGCAGTGGACGCACACTGGACTTCAGATCCAATACCCCAAAAAAATCAGAAATAGAACATTAAGAGAAGCAGTCTCTGAGACAAGCTGAGACACCCCACAAAAATCGCTGTATAAAAATCAGTTCTTCAGTAAGAGCTATCACAATCAGCCGCGTCAGCACCTTCCCTGATCAGTACAGTGAGTAGTGTGAGCTCCCAGCGTCGCGCCCGGACTTATATAGGGCGGTGATGTCACAGAATCCCACCGGTCTCTGATTGGCTTCATCTCTGCACATGTCATGCAGGCTATGCCCTTCTTCCTCCCAGAGTGCTTTGCCCCATGTAACGCCATGTGCTCGCAGCCATTTTATCAATCAAAAGCACACTTCGTTCACCCGAAGTACCCCAAACTTCAACTTCGTTCATAAACACAGTTTTCCTTAAATTCGAAACGATTTCCACTTCATTAGAATCAATTCGCCCATCTCTAATTATAGTGCACATATATATGATCCCACATGGATGTCAATTATTGGTATATTTTCTTTATGTACACAATATATTGCCCTCTGACATAGTGATATATTACTGGAGATTCTATAAAATTGGTTACCACTCGCTGTCTTTCTTTTTTGATTTTCTGATTGATTATTGTTTGTATATTGTTTTTAGCATGATATGATAATAAAGTAATAGATTTTTTTATGGGATATGGCTCCAATTTTGATTTGTGTCCAAAGACTTTTACAGATATAGTAATACCAATTAACTTTTTTCCTTAATTTTTATAACTTTTAAAAGGGTGTGTTTTGAACGTTTAACATTTTTTTTATTTCATATTTGTAAAACTTTTTTTAATTTAAATTTAGGTCCCTTAGAGTACTTATCTACTAGGGAGTGCAATTACTTGCACACTATTCTGGAATACAATAGCATTGCAAAATAGTCTTCATTGACAGCTTTCCTATTACAGATTTCCTATACACCAGTATGATTTTTCAGTAGATGTTAAAATTGCCCTTTAGAAATGTTTCTAATCCAACTTGGATAGTGGCCAATCTCCATGCTGATATATGAATTTGTGTCAGTAACTTGAAAATAGGTTGTGGTATGTACAATACCAATATTCCAGGTGGTCATAATTTATCTCTGTGGGAGTGAAGAGCCTGCTGTCAACTACAACTGGGCTCTCCAGAGTGAAGTCAGAGATGGTTTATTATTGTCCCTGCCTTCCCAATCACTGTATACACAGTGGTCAAAAAGCGCTGTAAATGCAGAACAGTTAGAAGTCTTCAGCCCTAGTCCCAGGGGAAATCAACAAAATGGTATCTAAAAATTATCCTATAGGTATTTTTCTGTTCTTATGGTTGGCACAATATCTAAAAAACAAAAACAAAACACTGATAGCCCAAACTGCAGTCCCACTACAACAACTCTAAAACTTTGCACTTAACTAAAAATGTCTATAATGGTAACACAATTACAAGGTTTATTATTGTCACTTTATGCTATTAATAAATGTGAAAAACTCTAAGGCTAATAAAAATATACTACTGCTATTATTATTAATAATAATAGTAATAATAATAAAATATAAAAATAACATAAACATAATGCCTAATGTATCACACAAAAAATCTAAAAAAAAAAGCAGAATAACCAAAATTGAGAAAGTGTTATAGCATTCAAACCTGCACATAAAAAAAAAAAAAAAATGAAAATACGTACAAAAAAAAGTTCACAGACTAGTCAGGAAATGGTTAATTAAAAATGAATGAATGATTCTGAAAAATCTAACTTGCTTGGTAAAAACAATTTTCATTCAGTTCCCAGAGAAAGAGAAATATAGATGAAATTTATACGATTATTCAGGATGACCTGTTATACAACACTAAATCCCATAATGATATTGATTGTTTTTAATACATATTCATTATTCAGTATAATAATAATGTTGGAGGTATTTTAAAAATGTTTAGGAAACATTGCATTTTCAAATTCAAATTATGATCCTCTGATTGAAACAAAGCTGAAGTTATTTACATATCGGAGTAACCTATGCAATTGAGTGCCTATGTGACCTCCAATATGTAGAACCTCAATTCCAGAGCATCCAAGTTGGGACGCTCTATAAAATGTAAAGAAAACAAGAATACAATGATTTAAAAATATGTTATAGCCATATTTTATTCACAACAGAACATGGAAGCTGTATAAGATATAAGTGCAAGCTATCTCAATGAACAAATCTGGACTGGGCAAAAGTGCAAAAAACACGTATCTGTTATAGATTCTGATGATACAAGGTATTTTTGGCACCTATCAACCTGTGCTGACTACAAGATTGCTGGATTCTAATTTAAGTGCAAGGTGGATATATCAACAAAGGTGGAATGGGTAAAATTGAAAAAGAACACCTATCTGAAATGTATACTGATAATTAGTGTTGAGCGATTTTTATCGACAAAGTTGAAATCGGCAAGGTTTTTATGGTGATCGAAATTTCCAGATCATGCGATAATTAAGGTTAAAATCTGTGCATCATCTATTAAGATCGCGCCTTTTTCGGCGCTTCCTGTAATTTTGGTGGCCAGCAAATCAGATTACAGAATAGAGCAGGGTGAGATGTGTGTGCGACGTCATGACTGGGATGTGTATGGTTGCGATTGGCTGGAAAAATCACATGACCTCGTTTTACATAGAACAGCGTTTCCTGTTTCAGCCTCAGTGTCTCTCAGCGTCTCATAGGGATAGGACCTGCGCTCTGCCTGTGGCCAAACAGCTCAGCGAAATTAGTCTATTTCTGCACAGAGAAACCTCTACTATTAGCTGTGATCCTTCCAATTTAGTTAGATTAGAGATTTGAAGATTTTATGTAGTTAGCTAGAGAATTTTAAAGCAGCATCTACCGCTGTAAATTCACGGCGGTGGGAGCAGGGGGGCCCCCGCGGGCGAACACAGACAAGCTCTATCTATAAAGAACACTGGATAAAGTTCACCAAGACTTAGTGTAGACATTGTAGTGGAATATCTTTATTATTAACAGTTTGCTATTGAAATATTTCCTGGATATTGGGCAGCCTGAACTTATATTGGATACACATCATTTCTAGTAACTGCAGGTCTCTTTGTTAACTGCAAAACTCCACTTTTATTATCAGTATACATTTCAGATAGGTGTTCATTTTCAATTTTACCCATTACACCTGTGACTGTTGATATATCCACCTTGCAGTTAAATTACAATCCAGCAATCTTGTAGTCAGCACAGGTTGTTTGTTGCCAAAAATACCGTGTATCGTACGAAAACATCACAGTTACGTGTTTTTTTACTTTTGCGCACCCAGCATTGTTCATTGATGCAGCATCTACGTAAATCTTAAAACAGCAATTCTATATTCACCACAGGTGAATTGAAAGGTGCAAAAAATATCGTTTATTATACCAAAACATAACAGTTACGTGTTTTTTTGACTTTTGCGCACCCAGCATTGTTCATTGACGCAGCATCTACGTAAATCTTAAAACAGCAATTCTATATTCACCACAGGTGAATTGAAAGGTGCAAAAAATATCGTTTATTATACCAAAACATAACAGTTACGTGTTTTTTGACTTTTGCACACCCAGCATTGTTCATTGACGCAGCATCTACGTAAATCTTAAAACAGCAATTCTATATTCACCATAGGTGAATTGAAAGGTGCAAAAAATATCGTTTATTATACCAAAACATAACAGTTACGTGTTTTTTGACTTTTGCGCACCCAGCATTGTTCATTGACGCAGCATCTACGTAAATCTTAAAACAGCAATTCTATATTCACCACAGGTGAATTGAAAGGTGCAAAAAATATCGTTTATTATACCAAAACATAACAGTTACATGTTTTTTGACTTTTGCACACCCAGCATTGTTCATTGACGCAGCATCTACGTAAATCTTAAAACAGCAATTCTATATTCACCACAGGTGAATTGAAAGGTGCAAAAAATATCGTTTATTATACCAAAACATAACAGTTACGTGTTTTTTGACTTTTGCGCACCCAGCATTGTTCATTGACGCAGCATCTACGTAAATCTTAAAACAGCAATTCTATATTCACCACAGGTGAATTGAAAGGTTCTGTGACTTTTATAACCTAAGTGTGTTGCCTAAGATGTAGCTCGTATCCATTTGACTGTTGTGGATGTTAATTTCAGCTTCTCCAGCCTTGTTTGGGTGTAATAATGAAGGTGTTGTTGCTCTCCCATAGACTTTAATGGTCATAGCTCATAATCGACGCTCACTATCGAACAACCTTATCGATAGCGGCCGACTATCGATCGATCTTGATAGCCAACGCAATCGCTCAACACTACTGATAATAAAAGTGGAGTTTTGCACCTAACAAAGAGACCTGCAGTTAACAGAAATGATGTGTATCCTAATATAAGTTCACACTGCCCAATATCCAGGAAATCTTTCAATAGCAAACTGTTAATAATGAAGATATTGCAGTGCAATGTCTACACTAAGTCTTGGTGAACTTTATCCAGTGTCCTTTATAGAGCTTGTCTGTGTTCGCCCACGGGGCCCCTACCCCCCGTTGCCCCTCGTGAGTTTATAGCGATAGATGCTGCTTTATAAAATCTTCCAATGTCTAATCTAACTAACAGCTAATAGTAGAGGTTTCTCTGTTGAAAAATAGTATGATTTCGCTGAGTAGTTTGGAGACATGCAGAGCGCACGTCCAACTAGTATGAAACGCTGAGAGAGACTGAGGCAGAACAGGAAGGGCTGTTCTATGTTAAAACGAGGTCATGTGATTTTTCCAGCCAATCGCAACCATACACATCCCAGTCATGACGTCGCACACACATCTCACCCTGCTCTATTCTGTAAGCTGATTGGCTGGCCGCCAAAATGTCAGGAAGCGCCGAAAATGGCGCGATATTAATAGATTATGCGCAGATTTTTAACTAAATTATC
Source organism: Phyllomedusa bahiana (assembly GCA_025379985.1). Classification (NCBI taxonomy): domain Eukaryota; kingdom Metazoa; phylum Chordata; class Amphibia; order Anura; family Hylidae; genus Phyllomedusa; species Phyllomedusa bahiana. Next base: position 19,243 of record JAODAL010026875.1, read on the forward strand.
GCGTGATCGGAAAAATCCGATTACCATAAAAACCGTGCCGATTTCAACTTTGTCGATAAAAATCGCTCAACACTAGTTTTCTCGCTACAAAGATCATATCTGAAATGATGGGGACAGTAAAAATAAGTACTTCTGCAATTAGTTTGTATTACCTAAATCCTTTAATCATTTAGTATACCAGTTGGTGTCTGGTCATGCCCCCTTTGCTGTAATTGGCTGCCTGATATTTAGTTCAGCCCCCCTGGATGGGACCCACCCCCTGGCTATTATTGGCTTCCTGCACTCTCTGTACTCACTCCCCTCTGAGCTGTGTGACCCTCTCACAGCTCTGATATGAAGGATATGGACAATGCTAGATTCACTCCCCCCGCCCATATAATACACTCTGCTAGACACAATGACAAGATGTCACTTTCTGTAACATTAGGGGGCTCTATGTATAACTTTTTTACAGCAATGCAGGTGTTCTGGTTACAAGGAGCTTGTGGAGCCTCGGAGGGAGGTGACAGCCCTCCAAGCATGAGAACTGACCACTGCAGGAGGTCTGCAGAGCTGTGACATCCCTTCCCTTCCCCCGCTAACACAGAATGTGGACTGGGGAGGGAACAGGGACAGGAGGGGTGGGATGAAGTCACCACTCTTCAGTGAGAGAAGACACGTCTACTGGGAGGAGAGACATTCCCCTGGATTTGAAACTGTAAGAGAGACAGAAAGTTCAAGATGCCTGTGAAAGCCTGTATTGAGAGAAAAACCCTTTAAGTGTGCATATTTATTCAGCCCCCTGAGACAATACTTTGACCCCCTTTAACTGCAATGACAGCTACAGTCTGTTGTGATATGTCTTTACCAGTTTTGCACATTTAAAAACTAGAATTTTTATCCATTCTCATTTGCAAAATAGCTTCAGTTCAGTCAAATTGGTTGGTGAACGTTTGTGAACAGCAATATTCAAGGAATAACAAAAATTATCAATGCGATTTTGGTTTGGACTTTGACTTGGCCATTTTAACACACGTATATGTTTTGATTTAAATCATTCCACTGTAGCTTTGTCTGTATGTTTAGGGTCGTTGTCCTGCTGGAAAGTGAGCCTATGCCCCAGTCTCAATTCTTTTGCAGCCTCTAACAGGTTTTCCTCCATCAATCTTCCCATCAACTCTGAGCAAATTCCCAGTTCCTCTTGAAGCATAGCATCCCCACAGCATGATGCTGCCACTATCATGCTTCACGGTGGGGATGGTGTGTTCAGATTAATGTGCAGTGTTGGCTTTCCTCCACACATAGAGAGACATGTATGAACAGGTCCATACACTTTGTGCATCATTTTTTGGTACATAAATGTGTCTCACAGTGGTATATATATATATATATATATATATATAGTGTAACACTTACGTAATGACAAATGCTACACTAACTTACTGAGAAGTACGCTGCCAAGGCAGCGTCGCTTTCATTGATGTCGCCTATAGCTTTTGGCACTTATGCCAAAAATTTCACTTTTGGTTTCCCCTGACCAGAGCACCTTCTTCCACATGTTTGCTGCTTCCCCTACATAGCATTTTACAAACTGCAAATGGGACTTCTAATGGGATACTTTCAAAAAGGGCTTTCCTCTTTCTGATGTTTCATAAAAAACAGATTTGTATAATATAAAGTGTGGAAAAAAGTATTTAGTCAGCCACCAATTATGCAAGTTCTCCCACTGAAAAAAATGAGAGAGGCCTGTAACTGATATCATAGGTAGACTTCAACTATGAGAAACAAAATGAGAAAAAGCCTGAAAATCACATTGTCTAATTTGGAAGGAATTTATTTGCAAATTGTGGTGGAAAATAAGTATGTGGCCACCTACAAACAAGAAAGTTTTCTAGCTCTCACAGACCTGTAACTTCTTCTTTAAGAGGCTCCTCTGTCCTCTACTCATTACCTCTAGTAATGGCACTTGTTATCAGTATAAAAGACACCCGTCCACAACCTCAAACAGTCACACTCCAAAATCCACTATGGTGAAGACCAAAGAGCTGTCGAAGGACACCAGAAACAAACTTGTAACCCTGCACAAGGCTGGGAAAACTGAATCTGCAATAGGCAAGCAGCTTGGTGTGAAGAAATCAGCTGTGGGAGCAATAATTAGAAAATGGAAGACATACAAGACCACTGATAATCTCCCTCAATCTGGGGCTCCATGCAAGATCTCACCACGTGGGATCAAAATGATCACAAGAACGGTGATCAAAAATCCCAGAACCACACAGGGGACCTAGTGAATGACCTGCAGAGAGCTGGAACCAACGGAACAAAGGCTACCATCAGTAACACACTACGCCATCAGGGACTCTGATCCTGCAGTGCCAGACATGTTCCCCTGCTTAAGCCAGTACATGTCCGGGCACATCACAAGTTTGCTAGAGAACATTTGGATGATCCAGAAGAGTATTGGGAGAATGTCATATGGTCAGATTTAACCAAAGTAGAACTGTTTGGTAGAAACACAACTCGTCGTGTTTGGAGGAGAGAGAATGTTGAGTTGCATCCAATTTAAACCATACCTACTGTGAAGCATGGGGGTGACAACATCATGCTTTGGGGCTGTTTCTTTGTGAAGGGACCAGGATGACTGATCCGTGTACATGAAAGAATTAATGTGGTCATGTATCGTGAGATTTTGAGTGTAAACCTCCTTCCATCAGCAAGGGCATTGAAGATGAGACATGGCTGGTTCTTTCAGCATGACAATGATCCCAAGCACACTGCCAGGGCAACAAAGGAGTGGCTTTGTAAGAAGTATTTCAAGGTCCTGGAGTGGCCTAGCCAGTCTCCAGATCTCAACCCTATAGAAAACCTTGGGAGGGAGTTTTAAGTCCGTGTTGCCTAACGACAGTCCCAGAAAATCACTGCTCTAGAGGAGATCTGCATGGATGAATGGTACAACATACCAGCAACAGTGTGTTCCAACCTTGTGAAGACTTACAGAAAACATTTGACCTCTGTCATTGCCAACAAAAGATATATAACAAAGCATTGAGATGAACTTTTGTTATTGACAAAATACTTATTTTTAGTGATGAGCGATTACGTTGACTATCGTCATCGGGTCGATGGTCGATAACGGCAATAACCAATAAGATATTCGATGGTCGATGATAGATTATCACCGATGACCATTAAAGTCTATGGGAGAGCAACAACACCTTCATTCTTACACCCAAACAGGGCTGGAGAAGCTGGAATTAACATCCACAACAGTCAAATGGATACATGCTACATCTTAGGCAACACACTTAGGTTATAAAAGCCACAGAAAAAAACTCACAGACCATTCACTATCCCTGTCTTGCACCACAGCATGACCCTTAAACCTGCATGACCCACAAATTAAAAAGTGCCTGAAGGCAGTATGATTTGAACCATCATTTTACTTGAACTGGACATTGAATATCCCTGTCCTGGAACGCAGCATGAGCCCCAAACCTGCATGACCCCCAGATTTAAAAAGTGCCGGAAAAAGGAGTCTTTCAACCACTATTTTAGTTGAACTGGACATTGACTATACGTGTCCTGGACCGCAGAATGACCATTAAACCTGTCTGACCCACAGATTAAAAAGTGCCGGAAAAAGGAGTTTTTCAACCACCATTTTAGTTGAACTGGACATTGACTATACCTGTCCTGGGCCACAGCATGAGCCCCAAACCTGCATAACCCCCAGATTTAAGAAGTGCCGGAAAAAGGAGTCTTTCAACCACCATTTTAGTTGAACTGGACATAGACTATCCCTGTCCTGGACCGCAGCATGACCCTTAAATCTACATGACCCACAGATTAAAAAGTGCTGGAAAAAGGAGTCTTTCAACCACCATTTTAGTTTCACTGGACATATACTGTCCCTGTCCTGGGTAGCACTTGCCCCTCCGTATGAGTGCGGACCAATTGAGCTTCACTTGGAAATACTGGTGGTTAACGCTCCTGTTACACCCAGGTGCCCTTTTTCTTGGCATTATTTTTCTCATTTTACTCAACGTGCTGGAGGAAATTGTCTCTGTACTTTGTTCTCTGTCCGTGCTCCATACTCCATGTCCTCTGAATAACCTACATCTGGTCAAGTTTTCCTGTACCTCCCTTGTACAATTCAGAGGAATTTTTTACCAGCTATTTTGTACATGCAAGTTTTTTAGTAGTTTAATTCTAGAAAACACATTTTTAAAATAGGATGGAATCCCAGCATGTCTTCGTTTCTCTTTTTTAATTGTATTAAATGGGTTGTCTCAATACAGGGATTGATAGCTATGTTAAAGATCTTGCAAAAACAAGTCATTTTGCAATATGTGTCCATTAACAGTGTCCTACCTATTCCTGTTTCTGACAGCACCATCACCCTTGAGCCACTCTTGACAATTGTGAAGAACAAATGTCTGTTAGAAACAACATTCTTTTATAATAGGACCTGTAGTATAGCTGCATGTCACAGCAAAATGCCCCCAAAAATTCAAAGCATGATCCTTGAGCCACTTTGGACAATTGTGAAGAACAAATGTCTGTTAGAAACAACATTTTTTTATAATAGGACCTGCAGTATAGCTGCATGTCACAGCAAAATGCCCCCAAAAATTCAAAACATGACCCATGAGCCACTTTTGATAATTGTGAAGAACAAATGTCTGTTAGAAACAACATTTTTTTTATAATAGGACCTGTAGTATAGCTGCATGTCACAGCAAAATGCCCCCAAAAATTCAAAGCATGATCCTTGAGCCACTTTGGACAATTGTGAAGAACAAATGTCTGTTAGAAACAACATTTTTTTATAATAGGACCTGCAGTATAGCTGCATGTCACAGCAAAATGCCCCCAAAAATTTAAACATGACCCTTGAGCCACTTTTGACAATTGTGAAGAACAAATGTATGTTACAAACAAAATTTTTTAGAAAAGGACCTGTAGTATTGCTGCATTTCAAAGCAGCATGACCCAAAAAATTATAAAAATGACTTCTCAGCCAATGTTAAAATTTGTGAGGGAGAAATGCCACTTAGAAGCCACATTTCTGTTCCAATGGACGATGATTATTGCTATATCTCACAGCGACATGACCCCAAAAAAATATAAATATGACTTCTCAGCCACTAATAAAAATTGAGAGGGAGAAATACCACTTAAAAGCCACATTTCTGTTCCAAAAGACCATGATTATTGCTGTATCTCACAGCAACATGACCCCAAAAAATTATAAATATGACTTCTCAGCCACTATTAAAAATCGTGATGGAGAAATGCCACTTAGAAGCCACATTTCTGTTCCAAAGGACCATAATTATAGCTGTATCTCACAGCAACATGACCTCAAAACCATTGACAATGCGAAAACTTCTAAAGATAAAGTGAGTAAATGGAATACGGTGTTGTCATGAAACCTTGATGTCTTTTACAGTCTCCTCACAGCAAAACCAGCAAAATGAACTTTTGGGAAATGAGAATAAAAATTGCAGAAACGATCATTTTAAAAAAAGTTTTCAAGAGGACCATTTCTGTTTGAAGAGGAATGTGAACTAGACCGGCAACTAATCGGTGACCTTGACAATTGGGGCCACAACATCATCAGAGATCCATGCCTGATTCATCTTGAAGAAAGTCAAATGATCCACATTATCTGTGGAAAGCCGGATGCGTTTTTCTGTAATGACTCCTCCAGCTGTGCTGAAGGTCCGTTCAGATATGACGCTGGCTGCTGGGCAGGACAATACCTCTATGACATGGCGAGCGAGCTCGGGCCATTCGTCCATTTTGGATACCCAGAAGTCTATTGGGTCCGGAACACATACAAAAACATCGGTGTTGAGACGCAGATAGTCATGCACCATGATCTTAAGCTGGTCTCTGTGTGTTGGATGTGTGCCCTGCATTGCATGCGTTGGCAAGGTGGTAAATAAAGATTGTCAGAGGTCCCCCATTAGGCTTCTGCCACCTTGCCTGCTGCTGCTGCTGCCGCTATGGCTACTTGGCACTCTACTGCTGTCACATCGCTGATATTGTTCCACCGTGACATTTGAGGAACGTGAATCAGACGCAACAGATGTCTCCAGTTAATCAATCAGCAAGGTCTCCATTTCCTGCATTTTACTCTCTATTTGGGTGGGTGGAAGGAAAGTGCTGAGTTTTGTTTTGTACCGGGGATCCAGGAGGGTGGCCACCCAGTAACTGTTGTTCATTTTGATGGCCTTAATGCGAGGATCATGTTGGAGGAAATAGAGCATCCAAGCACTCATGTGAGAGATGGAGCCTTGATTTCCCAAGCCTCTGGGTCGAGGGGCACTAGCAAACTGATCTTATTCATCTTCCTCCTCCGCCTCAAATTCACGCCAACCTCTTTCCAAGGCAGGGACGTCGGTAACGTCGGTGTCTAGGAATACCTCCTCCTCCTCTTCCTCCTCCTCCGCTTCCTCCGGCACAGCTTCAACACAGCCCTGACTTGCCTGAGATGATGCACCCTGAGAGCTGATGCGCTGCCTTGCACTAGCCCTGGACCCCGAACCACTGCCTAATGAAGACCGATAAAATTGAGAAACTGTTGGGCCTTGTGGATTCGATGGAGAGAAAGGCTCCGTGTCCGCATCTGTGTCCGTCTCCTCCTCCGTCGCTGGCGGGACCTGTTGTTTCAGAGTGTCCAACGATTGTTCCAGAACTAAGATCACCACAATGCTCATGCTGACAAGGGCATCGTCCGCACTGACCATTTTGGTGGCTTCTTCAAAACTGGCAAGGATGGTGCAGAGCTCTTTCACCTGCCTCCACTCTCGGTGGCTCAACACCCCGAGGTCCGCACTGCTGCTTGTCAGACCATGTGTCACTTCGTACTGCGTAATGGCATTGCGCTGCTGCCACAATCGCTGGAGCATGTGGAGGGTGGAATTCCAGCGTGTTGCCACGTCAACAATGAGACGGTTGACGGGGAGGCCGAGCTGACGCTGCAATGCAGCCAGGCGGGACGAAGCAGGGTGCAAACGGCGGAAGTGCGAACTCAGACTTCGAGCCTTCCTCAGCAGGCAGTCCAGACCCGGTAGCTCTTTAGAAATTTCTGGACGACAAGGTTCATGACATGTGCCAGGCAAGGGATGTGCTCCAGCCTACCGATCTTAAGGGCGGCCAGCAGATTTCGCCCGTTATCGCACACCACCTTGCCTGGCACAAGGTTCTTGTCACCCAGCCAGCGCTCGGTCTCGTTGCGGAGAGCCGTCCACAGCTCCTGACCTGTGTGTGGATGGTCTCCAAGACAGATTCATTTCAACACGGCCTGGTTTCTCTGGGCACGTGATGCCACCAGAGGACCTTGGGGGAAAGAGCCCTGCACCATCCCTGCGGTTTTGAAGAGCGTGCGCCGAGCCTGAGAGCCACCGTCACCCCCCAGAGACATCCACCCAGCTCACCCAGTGAGCTGTCACAGAGATATAGCGGCCTTGGCCGTGCTTACTAGTCCATGTGTCAGTGGTCTGATGGACTTTTCCGGCCACAGATGCAGGCAACGTGCTTGAAATTTTAGATGACACGTGGCTGGCCAGGGCAGGGACGGCTTTTTTGGCAAAGAAATGCCTGCTCAGCATTTGGTATTGGGGGCAGGCAAGGGCCATGACGTGGCGGAACCCATCTGTGTCCACCAGACGGAAAGGCAACATTTCCAAGGCCAAAAGCCTGGCAATGCCGACATTCAGGCTTTTGGCTTTGGGATGGTTTGGGTTAAAGTGTTTCTTCTGCTCCCAAACCTGGAAGACAGAAGGCTGGCTGCTAGACTGGCCGCTGTACGGCGTGCAGGTTGTCAAACTGGCGGAAGGAGAAGGGGTAGGATGGGTCTCTGGTGGTGCTGGTGGTACTCGGGAGATGGTGGAGGCTGAAGCGGAGGCTGATCCCTGATCATGACTCTGAGAGATATGGGCAGCTGAGGAACGCTTGGTGGTGGCGGAGGAGGCGGAGACAGAGGGTGTGACAGTGGTTGGAGGCCCGGCGTCGGTCTGGCCTTTTATGGCCAAGTGTTGCCTCCATTTCAACTCATGCATTCGCTGCATGTGACTAGACATGTTGGTGGTGGTTAACCACCTAAGGTTCTTGCCTCTACTTATACGTTTACGGCAAAGGCGGCATATGACATCGCTGGGTGAATCAGAGGCTTGCTCAAAGAAGGCCCAGGCTTGAGAGGTCTTGGACCTTTTTGACGGCGATAAGCGAGGAGCGGGGTTTGCGCTGACCGTGGCTGGCGGAATCCTATCAGAGGACTTCTGCGGCTGCCCTCTCCCTTTTTGAGGCGGGACCCATACTGACACTACCCCATCGTCTTCCTCCTCGTCCAGTGATGAAGTGCTCGCAAGCAAATTCTGCTGAAAAGACCACGTTGGATCCGCAATGTCGTCATCATCATCATCAACACGGGTGACTTCGTCGTCCTGCAAATGTATTGTTCCAGCTATTGTATAACATCTGTATTAGACGCTATTATCCTGAGCGGGATGTCCAGCCCGCAATGTGTCAGTATAACCAAAAGTCAGGATAAACACAAATGTGAATTATGCAAAGATTTTTACTGTATGAGATCTTCATATATTTGAAATATCGACAAAATTTTCTGTAGCCACATTGCAAGGGTTATGAATACAACAAAGAGCCCAATACCGTATAACAGAGATAACGCCAACCCTAGTAACAATCCCTTGGAACGAAACTCTTCTGATTTCCTTTGGGGGGGTAATGTGGCAAACTCATGGTATGCTGCTCAGGACTTCGTCGTCCTGACATTCTGCATTCAGGAGCTGTGGGCTACAAGCAAGAGGGACTGCAAGGCGTTGCCGACCGCCCGGAATTTTTGCCGATTGACCGGCTTCCTTCTCCTCCTCTGATGGCATCAGTAACTGGGCGTCAGAGCAGAGAAAATCATCCTCTTTGGCCTCTTGATCTTTTAACATGCCTTCTGACCCCAACCGCATTTTGTCATCAAAGAGGTCTTCAGAAAATGGATTATCCACAGTAGTGGGTACACGAGTTGACATTTGGGCTGCTTCATGTTGGACGGATGCTGATGATGCTGATGACGACATTTGTGGCCGTGACTGGGAGGACGAGGAGGTAAGACTGCTGGATGCAGGTTGCATTAACCACTGAAGGACAGATTGGCGACGCTGTTCATTACTGAGATTCACAGGGCCCTGACCCAGCGATGACAGGCCTGACGGTCCTGCAACTGACGATCCGCTGGCATGCGTGTTGTCGCCAGCACTGGAAGGAGCACCTTCTCTCGTACCTCTACCTCCATGTCCTACCCCCCTCTTTGCTCGCTTACCACCTGAATTTCGCTCCATGTTCAGAAATATAAAAATTTGAGAAGGTATGGAAGAGTTTTGGAAAGTCTCTTATTAAAAGACGGCAAATCACAGCTATTCTCAAATCCCTCAAATCAAAAAAAATTGCTGGATTCAAATTTAACTGCAAAGTAGATCTATCAACAAAGCTTGACTGACCAAAAGTGAAAAAAAACACCTGTCTGAAATGTATACGGATATTAAAAGGTATTTTTGGCACCTTTCAATTCACCTGTGGTGACTACAAAATTGCTGTATTCAAATTTAACTGCAAAGTAGATCTATCAACAAAGCTGGCCTGCACCAAAGTGAAAAAACACGTATCTGTAATGTATTCGGATAATAAAAGGTATTTTTTGGCACCTATCAAACTGTGGTGACTACAAAGTTGCTGGATTCAAATTTAACTGCAAAGTAGATCTATCAACAAAGCTTGACTGACCAAAAGTGAAAAAAACACCTGTCTGAAATGTATACGGATATTAAAAGGTATTTTTGGCACCTATCAGTACACCTGTGGTGACTACAAAGTTGCTGGATTCAAATTTAACTGCAAAGTAGATCTATCAACAAAGCTTGACTGACCAAAAGTGAAAAAAACACCTGTCTGAAATGTATTCGGATATTAAAAGGTATTTTTTGGCACCTTTCAATTCACCTGTGGTGACTACAAAATTGCTGTATTCACATTTAAGTGCAAGGTGCCTCAATGAACAAAGCTGTAGTGCGCCAAAGTGAAAAAACACGTATCTGAAATGTATTCGGATAATAAAAGGTATTTTTGGGCACCTATCAATTCACCTGTGGTGACTACAAAATTGCTGTATTCAAATTTAACTGCAAAGTAGATCTATCAACAAAGCTGGCCTGCGCCAAAGTGAAAAAACACGTATCTGAAATGTATTCGGATAATAAAAGGTATTTTTGGCACCTTTCAATTCACCTGTGGTGACTTCAAAATTGCTGTATTCACATTTAAAAGCAAGGTGCCTCAATGAACAAAGCTGTACTGCGCCAAAGGGAAAAAACATGTATCTGAAATGTATTCGGATAATAAAAGGTATTTTTGGCACCTATCAACCTGTGCTGACTACAAAACTGCTGGATTCTAATTTAACTGCAAGGTGGCTATATCAACAAAGCTGGAATGGGCAAAATTGAAAAAGAACACCTATCTGAAATGTATACTGATAATAAAAGTGGAGTTGCAGTTACTAGAAAAGATGTGTATCCTAATATAAGTTCAGGCTGCATAATATCCAGGAAATATTTAAATAGAAAACTGTTAATAATAAAGCTATTGCAGTGCAATGTCTACACTAAGTCTCGGTGAACTATATCCAGTATTCTTTAAAGAGCTTGTCTGTGTTCGCCCACGGGACCCCCACCCCACTCCCCCCCCCTCCAGTCCCCCCGTGACTTTACAGCGGTAGATGCTCCTTTAAAATTCTCTACCAAAACTACATAAAATCTTCAAATCTCTGATCTAACTAAGTTGAAAAGGACACAGCTAACAGTAGAGCTTTCTCTGTGAAGAAATAGAATAATTTCGCTGAGCTGTTTGGACACAGGCAGAGCGCACTTCCTACTGCTATGAGACGCTGACAGACACTGATCATGAACAGGAAGGGCTGTTCTATGTAAAACGAGGTCATAGGATTTTTCCACCCAAATCGAAAACCATACACATCCCAGTCATGCGTCGCAAAAAACATCTCACCCTGCTCTATTCTGTAAGCTGATTTGCTGGCCGCCAAAATGACAGGAAGCGCCGAAAATGGCCGATATTAATAGATGATGCACAGTTTTTTAACCTAAATTATCGCGGGGATCTAAAAAATCTGATCAACATAAGAACTGTGCCGATTTCAACTTTGTCGATAATAATCGCTCAACACTACTTATTTTCCACCATAATGTGCAAATAAATTCTTTCCAAATCAGACAATGTGATTTTCTGGATTTGTTTTCTCATTTTGTCTCTCATAGTTGAGTCTCCCTTTATGATGTCAATTACAGGCCTCTCTCATCTTTTTAAGTGGGAGAACTTGCAGAGTTGGTGGCTGACTAAATACTTCTTTTCCCCACTGTACAACTAATAGTTGTCCTGTGAACAGCTTTTCCCACCTGAGCTGTGAATCTCTGGAGCTCCTCAAGTGTGACTATGGGCCTCTTGGCTGTTTCTCTACTTAGGGCCCTCCTTATCTCGGCTGTGAGTTTAGGTGGCTGTCCATGTCTTGGTAGGTTAGCAGTTGTGTCATACTCCTTCCTTTTATGGAAATGGATTGAACATTGCTCCATGAGATGTTTAGAGCTTGGGCTATTTTTTTTTTTTTTAAACCTAACACTGCACTACACTGTGCCACAACTTTAGAGCTGTTTGTTGTGCTTCTTATTTTATTTGTTGCTGTTTGTTCACTAATGTCCTCTAGGAAACCTCTGAGGCCTTCAGAAAACAGCTGTAGTTATACTGAGAATAAATTGTATACAGATACAGTATACTCTACTTACTAATTTGGTGACTTCAGAAGACAATTGATCACACTGGATTTCATTAAAGGGCATTGGAGTACAGGGGGCTGAATGCGTTTTCTAATTTGCAGTTTTTTAATTTGTACGAATTTGGAAAAGCACATTTCCTTTCTTTATACTTCACAAATACTTGCTACTTTGTGTTGCTTTATCACATAAAATTTCAATTAAATACATTACATTTTGTGACTGTAATGTTTAAAAGTGAGAAATAGTTCAAGGAGTATGAATACTTGTGCAACCCACTGTAATTAAAAAAAAAATATCTAATTTAGAAATTGATGGCAGTAACACATCTCAATAGAAGATACAAAGTTTCAGTAAAAAATAACTGATGGACAATGCACATTCCCATATGGCAGGGCAGCAAGGTTAATTAAAGAAAGAGTTGAAAACACTATTCAGTAGCCAAGAGCAGGCAATCCATATGTTGTAGCCTTAGGTGGGATTTTTAGCCCTAAGCCAATAATATATTAACAGTGATCATAAATCATATGGATGAGATAGCTCCATAATTTTTTATTGCCCAACATATCCAATATATCCATTTTTAAGGGTACAGTATTTACAATGATTTCAGTAACCTAGTGTCACAGACACATGAAACTGTCGGCCTTCCTTCACCAAGCCCAGGCATCTCAGTGTCACGCATCGGTCCATACACTCCCTAAAGCCACATAAGAAAGTACCGTAGGGGAAAAATACCATCCCTCGGTAACTCTGCCTGTCACCTTCTCACATACCCTCTCCCTCTGTTCGAGCCTGTGGGGTCAGACACGTTTAGCCACCATATAGTGTGTTCTGGAAAGAGCATCAGCATTACCCTGTAGTCTCCCTGCTCTGTGCTCCACTGTAAATTAGAAATTTCGCAACTTACGGAACCACCTTGTCTCGCATTCCTTTGCTTCGCCTGACACGTCCATGTTAATGGAGAGTAATGCGTGATTAATCTGAAGTGCCGGCCCAACAAATAATATTTAAGGGGCTCGAGGGCCCATTTAATGGCCAAGCACTCCCGCTTAACAATGAAGTAGTTTTTCTCAGCAGGAGAGAGCTTCCTACTTAGGTAGGTGACAGAATGCTCCTCTTCGTCTATCTCCTGGGAAAGCACTGCACCCAGTCGCACGTCAGACGCATCCGTCTGCACAATGAACTCATTTTTAAAGTTAGGAGTTATCAGTACTGGCCTGTCACAGAGATCCAGTTTTAACACCTGGAACACCCTATCTGCCTCTGAGTTCCAAGTGACCATGACAGACATACTGTGCCGTGTTAGATCCGTCAGAAGTGCCACTTTACTAGCGAAGTTCTGAATAAATCTCCAGTAGTAACCCACAATACCTAGAAAGGCTATCAACTGCCTTTTTGTTGTGGGATGAGGTCATTCATGAATAGCTTGTACTTTATTGATTTGGGGTTTTATAATACCCCTGTCGATTACATACCCTAAGTACCGGGCTTCCTCCAAACCTAAGGCGCACTTCTTAGGATTCGCTGTTAGCTCCGCTTCTCTCAGGGAATTAAGCACGGCTTGCAACTTGGGTAGGTGGCTGTCCCAGTCCTCACTAAATATAATTATGTCGTCTAGGTACGCTGACGCATACTGAAGATGGAGATTGAGGATAATACCTGTTAACCTTTGAAAGGTTGCCAGAGCCCCATGCAAACCAAAAGGTAAGCAGTTATACTGGTATAGACCGTCTGGTGTGGCAAAGGCTGTCTCCTCTTTGGCCCGATCAGTAAGGCGAACCTGCCACTAGCCCGTAGTTAGGTCTAGGGTAGAGAAGTAGAGAAGTACCTGGCACAAGCTAGCCTCTCAATTAACTCATCTACCCTTGACATCAGGTAGGCGTCAAATTTTGACAGTTCGTTAAGCTTCCGAAAGTCATTGCAGAAGAGTATAGAGCCTTTTGGTATCAGTACAATTGGTCTGGACCACTCACTTCTGGACTCTTCATTCACCCCAAGGCCTAACATTTTCTGGACTTCCTCGGATATAGCTTGTCTGTGAGCTTCTGGGACCCGGTACGGTTTCAAATGAACTTTTACCCCCGGTTCTATTACAATGTCATGTTTTATGACATTAGTACATCCTGGTAGTTCTGAAAATATATCTGAATTGTGTTGCACAAACTCCCTGGTCTCCTGTTTCTGGGACTTGGACAGGGATTCTGACACACAGACCTCAAGAACGATACTACAGGGGGTGCTAACCACAGCCAGGGTCTCTCTGTCCTTCCATGGCTTAATTAGATTTACATTAGATTTAGTTGTTCGGACTTGTGTCTACTGGGCTGGGACACTTTATAATTTACCTCTCCCACCTTTTTGATTATTTCATAAGGCCCTTGCCGTTTCGCAAGGAACCTACTTTCTAGCGTGGGCACCAATACTAATATCCGATCCCTGGGGTTGAAGTTCCTCACTTTGGCGGACCTGTTATAAACCCTGCTTGGGGCTTCTTGAGCCTGCTGTAGATGTTCCCTAACAATGGGCATGACTGCAGCAATTTGGTCCTGCATTACTGAGATATGTTCAATAACACTTCTGTAAGGGGTGGACTCGTGCTCCCAAGTCTCCTTTGTTATATCCAGGAGGCCCCGTGGATGTTTACCATAGACCAAATGACTCAAATGGAGAGAATCCTGTGGACGACTGTGGAACTTCATGCACAGAAAACATTAGATTTGGCAGCAGACAGTCCCAGTCCTTCCTATCCTTACTGAGCACCCTCTTAAGCATATTTTTTGGTGTCTTGGTGAATCTCTCAACAAGGCCATCTGTCTGTGGATGGTATACCGATGTAAGCAAGTGCTTGATACAGAACAGTTTACATACCTCCTTCATGACCTTCGACATAAAGGAAGTTCCTTGGTCTGTAAGGATTTCCTGCGGTATACCAGTACGGGAAAACATCTGAAATAGTTCTTTTGCAATACCTTTGGACGAGGTATTTTGCAAATGAATTGTCTCTGGGTAATGTGTGGCGTAATCTAACACCACCAAAATGTATTGATGACCCCTGGCGGACTTTATTAGGTGCCCGACTGTCACGGTCCCGGTCATAGAAGTGGATCCATTGGACCACCGCAAGCGATGGTGTAAGCAGGGACCGGAGTCTAAGTAGATCCTGGTATTCAGCAGAGCCCGCCGCAAAGCGGGATGGACTTGCTGCGGCGGGAGTCTACCAGGTCGCTACCCCTGACGTGACTTGCTTGATAGTCGGGGACAGGTGGTAACGTCAGGGCAGGCGGCAAGGTTCGTGGTCGAGGACAGGCAAGAAGGTCAGGGCAGGCGGTAGAGGTTCGTGGTCAGGAGACGGAGGCAAACGGTACGGAACACGGAAGATCAGGACAAGACTTCAGGGAACGCTTTCTCTATAGGCAAAGGCACTAAAGATCCGGCGGAAGCGTCCAGGTAATATAGAGGCAGCGCCAGGCAATTAGCCAATTACCAGCGCGCTGGCAGCAGGAGGCTTCTGACAGATTGGAGTGCAGCCGGGTGAGTACCAGCGCTCAGGGGAGCGAGTGCGCCCGTCGCCCGACACCCAGGCAGTGGCGGCACTCGCCCCAGTAGCGGGGGCACAGACAGAGCTGCGATGGCGCTCGCAGCCATTCGCAACACCGACCAGATCCATGGCCACCCTCCCTCTCAAATGGGACCTCTATGATGGGTAACAGTAGAAGGGGACTATGGTAATGCGGCATTGGAGCTGTTAACTGACACTTCGGGCAGGACTTACAGTACTGTTTCACCTCAACCCCTGGCCAAAAAAAACATTGGAGGATTTGCTCCTTGTTTTTTTCGGTTTCTAAATGACCACCTAGCATGTGCTTGTGCACAAGGTCCAAGACCATTCTTAGAAAAGGCTGGGGTACCACCAGCTATTCCACAACCTCCCCCGGACCTTGTTGAACTGATATAGCAGCTCTTGGTTAACTGCCATGTGTAAAAATCCTGTATCGTCCCCTGGGTAATGAGGCTCCCCATTCACCACCTTAACGTTTTCCCTGGCACTCACTAAGGTGGGATCTCTAAGCTGTGCGGTTCCAAAATTATCACGGGAGACCTCCAGGTCAGGCATAGCAGCCTCCTCTTCCTGGTCCTCAGTCTTACTTGCAAGCACTTCTAGGGGAAAGTTGTCAACATTCTCTGTGGTCACCCCTACTGCCTGAACCGAAGCATCGGGGTCAAATGGTTCAGGGTAAACGGAGATACATCAATATTACGAACAACATTAGACGCTACATGATTGCGCCACAGGTCCCAAAATAAGGGGAAGTCTCTTCCCAGAATTGACGTGTGCATTAGGGACCACCACCCCCACTTCATTGGCGGCGAGTCCACAAGGAGTCTCTAGTTTTACTACAGCAGTAGTGTACTCCTTGGTGTCCCCATGAACACATAGAACCCCTATTACATGTCCAGTGAGGGATGTGGGGTCAATCAAGCTGGCGTGCACCAGGGTGAACAGACTCCCGGAGTCCAACAGAGCAGTTGAAGGGTAGCCCATGACCTTAATGCTACACAGGTGCTGATCAATCTCTGACACATTCTCTGCGGAGCACACGGGCCGTGCAAACAATGTCCTCCGTCTAGCTGAGTCACACTCCATTGGTTCTGCGGTAAAGGGACAGTTTGGGGCCATATGTCCAGGTACATAACAACGCCAACACAGTATGTAGCCCCGGTCCCCCTGAGACTCTGCCCTGGCCTGGACATCTGGGAGATATCCTTTCTTCCATAGGGTCACCCCCGGCGCCACCACCCTTTGGGTCACTTCTCACCCCCCTTAGATATGAGAAAGTCTTACCGGAGACTCCAGACGATTTTCTGTTCCCGGGGTTGGAGCGTCCAGGAGGTACAGCCTGTAGTAAGTAACTGCAGCCAATGTCCTTTAAATACATGTATGTCTCTTTAAGTCTGTATGCCCGCATCCGAGACACCATATGTGGGGGTTAGCATCACAAACAATTAGGCAACATGGGCTTCAACAGACCGAGACAGTGACACATGTAAAACTCCAAATGCAGGCACTGCCTGGGTTTATTTGGCAGGCGCAAACAAAACACAAGGCCTTAAACTCCAGGCCACACTCATAAACAAAATACCTGCTCGGCTGAGCGCTTACTAACAGAGGACTCCTTCCTCACTTGCACAGTTAGAGGATCCCAGCGTGGTTTCCCTTTTTAGCAGCAGAGGTCCACAAAAAGAACAACACAGGCCTACAGGCCCAGGCTTTATACCTGGTGTGTGGGAGTGGCCATCCGCCCTGCTCTTTGACCAACCCAGGAAAAGCCGACCCAGACAAAGCGGACTGGAACCGCTATACTAACAATGTGTAGGTAACCTAGTGTCACTGACACATGAAACTGTCGGCCTTCCTTCACCGAGCCCAGGCCTCTTGGTGACACGCATCGGTCCATACACTTTCTAAAGCCACATAAGAAAGTACACTAGGGGAAAAATACCTTCCCTCATCAACTCTGCCTGTCACCTTCTCACAATACCTTGAATTAGCAAAGTCTAGGTGATGATCATTATAGAAAAACACAGGAAGTAGGACTTGCTCTGTGAGTCACTTACTGATTAGTGACATAACTGACTTGAACTGACAGACTTGTGGTATGAGGGACAGCTCTGCAGAGTAGAAAGAAGACTGAGGGCTGTACACAGACATAATTATACACTCACCGGCCACTTTATTAGGTACACCTGTCCAACTGCTCGTTAACACTTAATTTCTAATCAGCCAATCACATGGCGGCAACTCAGTGCATTTAGGCATGTAGACATGGTCAAGACAATGTCCTGCAGTTCAAACCGAGCATCAGTATGGGGAAGAAAGGTGATTTGAGTGCCTTTGAACGTGGCATGGTTGTTGGTGCCAGAAGGGCTGGTCTGAGTATTTCAGAAACTGCTGATCTCCTGGGATTTTCACGCACATCCATCTCTAGGGTTTACAGAGAATGGTCCGAAAAAGAAAAAACATCCTGTGGGCGGAAATGCCTTGTTGATGCCAGAGGTCAAAGGAGAATGGGCAGACTGGTTCGAGCTGATAGAAAGGCAACAGTGACTCAAATAGCCACCCGTTACAACCAAGGTAGGGTGAAGAGCATCTCTGAACGCACAGTACGGCGAACTTTGAGGCAGATGGGCTACAGCAGCAGAAGACCACAACGGGTGGCACTCCTTTCAGCTAAGAACAGAAACTGAGGCTCCAATTTGCCCAAGCTCATCAAAAATTGGACAAGAAGATTGGGAAAAACGTTGCTGGTCTGATGAGTCTCGATTTCTGCTGCGAAATTCAGATGGTAGGGTCAGAATTTGGCGTCAACAACATGAAAGCATGGATCCATCCTGCCTTGTATCAACGGGTTTAGGCCCGGTGGTGGTGGTGTCATGGTGTGGGGAATATTTTCTTGGCACTCTTTGGGCCCCTTGGTACCAATTGAGCATAGTTGCAACGCCACAGCCTACCTGAGTGTTGTTGCTGACCATGTCCATCCCTTTATGACCACAATGTACCCAACATCTGATGGCTACTTTCAGCAGGATAATGCGCCATGTCATAAAGCTGGAATCATCTCAGACTGGTTTCTTGAACATGACAATGAGTTCACTGTACTCAAATGGCCTCCACAGTCACCAGATCTCAATCCAGGGGGTCCAACCCGTTACTAGCATGGTGTACCTAATAAAGTGGCCGGTGAGTGTATATACATTTGGGGTGACATGGGGTGACACTCCATGATCACATATCACCACCACTTAGTGACTGAAGACAGCCATTACTGCTACTGAATAAAAAACAATTACACTAAGGCCAATATTACCCTCATAAAGTTACCATATGGTGGTAGATACAAGTTCTATAAAGGCTCTATAAGGGATTACAGTACAATTATATCCAGTAATATACAATTGATGTCTTCTCTGAAGAGTTATGCACAACTCCATTTGGTCTAAACCACCATGATGACCAGTCATAACTTGTCTCTGCAGAATGTGTCACTAAAAAATCTTAGGCTTCTCATTTGTCCAGCATCTTCCTACCTATACCCTATGTCTATCCACCTCTTCACCCATAGTTCCAAAAGTAGTAATATAATGACTCCCTTGGTGTCCCACTCAGTAACGGTACTAACAAACAGTAGAAGTGCTCCCACATAGTGCCATACCCCTCTTTTGTACCACCGGGTTTAGTTTTTTTTTGGAGAGTAGGCAGGTAAGCACCCGATATACTAAGAGGGTACACTCTGCATATAGGAGGTAGCCACTTATATTAGGCAGACAAATTGGTAGACCCCTAAGTTATGTGGGAAGACCTAAGTTATGCAGTTAGATCTCCAAATTAGGTAAAAAGACCCCTCCTGTTAGGTAGCTACTCCTCCCCTTAGGTGAGTAGATATGTAAGCCTCCCATTGGGTAGGTACTAAAGAACGCAATTGGCTAGATAGTTTGGTCCACCATTATGGACATAGGTAGGTAGCCCATCCTTAATTCTGCCTCTTTTTTGATAATTGAAATAAAAAAAGATAAAATTAATCTTTCCCTGTCTTCCTGACAATCAGCGTTCTCCTCTATCTGCTGTTTGTTACAGGTGGTGTGATGCAGTAATGTCAGTATGCTGTCTTTGCTGAGACACTCCTCCCAATCTCATTTTGGCCTTAGGCCTGTGACTGATGGCTCCTTGCTCTGCAATAGTTTTCACCTGTATGTGTGTATGAAGAATGCAAATACAATTGAAAAGCAGCTCTAGGCATTCCATGCTCAATACCCAACCGGAGGTCCCTCACACTCCTTTGGGGCCAGTCTAAGTCTGTGAAACTATTTATATAGCATTAACTTGTCAGATAAAACACCATGCTATCATGGCACATACAATTATCTCAACTTTTTATTCCTTTTTAATGGCTTTGTTTGTGTTCTGGGAACAGATAACACAGACAGTTGAGATGTATGTAATTTCTAGTGCATGCTGAACCAACACCAACAACTGAAGGGAAAAATATATAATGTAAGTTGATAGAGTGCCTTCTGAGATTCTGAAGGACACAGTTTGAACTTTGCAACTGATTTATTAAACTACTACATCCTATTATATAATTATTTTCTGTTTTATTTTTTATTCAAGAGCACTGCTGCCTGTGATCCCACTTAAACAAAATTTCTCCTGGGCTGGTGGAAGAATATTACATTTTTCAGGGAAAGTGACAATGAATATCAGCCCCCAGTTGTGTACAGGGGCAGATGAATTAATGACATCCTTAATCTTTTGGCAGGTAGTAAGGTGAAATTTGTGGTGTTTATAAATTTGCTGAGTAAGAATGAGATTGGTCTTAAAGAGGACCTGTCACATAGATTATGCCCCCCTTGCTGAGGACAGCACAAGCTAGTGTCAGACCTGCTGCTTCCAGTGATGTGACCCTTATTCTGTAAGATGCTGTAGTTTTAGAGTATTTAATGCTCAAATCTGTAGTTTTCATCCAGAAAAGTCATAAAAAGAGTCATTTGAGGCTAGCCATGCCCACCTGAGCCTAGCCACGACCTTTTTTTTTCTAACTATAGGATACCCATATGAAGTATTGCCTAATCACATAAACAGTCCTTATGAAGTATTGCCTAATTCACATAAAGGGTCCTTATTCACATAAAGGGTTTATTGACATTGAGGCAAAAAGAGGATAAGAAGGTGGTAAGAATTTTTGGTATATTTGATGATTGGGCCACAAAAAACAAAGAGATATCTCGAGCAATAACATAACAAATAGGAAGGTCACTGAGGTATAGTCTATACACTTTAAAGCCCACAGGCAATTATTACATGGCTAGGAAGGAAAATAAATGATCCTTTTAAATGGGTGTTGTGTGAAGTATGTCTATTTGTATTGAGAACAAAAGAGTTACAGAATGTTGTGACCAATTATTACTTTTTCAGAAATTTACGAAAGGATAAATTTACCTCTGTAACAGTATATTTCCCTCTGGACAATATAAGTAAAATAAAAATGGAGACGAAGAATACTAAATACTAAATACTAAATTTGGGATGTCAAAAATAATAGAGAAACACCCATTTCACTTAACATATGGGAGAAACGTTGAGGAGATGAGAAAGTCTTATTATTCTGTCTGATAGAGGTGATGTGATTCTTTCCTCAGGTGTTGAGAATAGCACATGCAAATTCTGTAGAAGGAAACCCAGTGGAACCCCTGAATAAGATTGATGGATCCACTTGGTCTTAATGAGAGACTGACCAGAGTTGTTTTAGCTAGAAAGTAACTGGCCAATGGGTTAAAAAAAAATGATATTTTGACCAGTTTTTCTGATTCCAATAATAATTTCATATTATGTTATCATGTATTTTCTACATTGTGGCTCAATTGTGTACATTAACCACTTAAAGCTGCAGTGATTTTTGTTATGTCACATTTGTTTTTTCATACCTGCTTTTTCCATGTATATAGTTGTGTGATGTTTTTTTTTTTGGCAGGACAAGATGGTTATTTTCATGTACTAGGAAACCAAAAAGAAATCTTTGTGGGATACAATGTGAAAAAAATGAATTGCCATTTTTGTGGAGGTTACATTTTTATGGAGTTCACTGTGAGCCTGCTCTATAATCCCTCACCAGCATCATGATGTACCTACATATCATATGTCAACAAGGGGTTAATTGTTACAAATAATAATTTAATAATGTGATTTTGTGGCTGTTCTTAATATAATGAAAGCCCTGTTAAATAAATTGGGGTGAATTAAGGATGTCATGTAGAACCCATCTGCAAAGTATGGGACATATAATGCTTGTTCTTTGATAATGTAATTAGTGCATTACAGCCAGGAAGACACACAGGTTTTGTGTACAATAACAGTGTTGCTTGCGATGTTGGTGTTGATTTGCTAAGCTATACATCAATGCTTCCATTTGGAAGGTTTGGGAGTTCACTAGTGTGCTTCTTGTTTAGCTAAGTATGCTCAGAAAAGCCTTGAGCTCTGGGTGGGTACAATGCATGTACGTACTACTACAACATCCCACGTTATACTGAGCATGCAAGGAACACTAAGAGGATAGAGTATGCACCAAGTGGAATGCTTTATTGAAAGTTTTTCTTACCAGAAGTTTGGGATCTGCATTATACATAGTACTTAGGACCCATACTGAGTCCTTGGAATACAAACTCCAGACTGGCATCTGGCACGAGTACATCTGTTTTGAGACGTAGTCATCAAGCATTTCAAGCTCTGTTTCCCTTTTTTTTTTTTTGTTCTTGAGTGCAGACATCAGGAACTTAAACTCTTTCACCTGTCGGATTCCCCTGAAAAAACATGGAAATAATAAAAACGAGGAAGCACATTGGGAGTAGGAATAAGTCTGTGAACAAAGACATCTGTGGTTACTGATAAGCAGCGATTATTTAGGGAAAGCCACCATAAGGAGAAAGTACCCTTTTCGGTTTGTATCCTCTGCCATCTAGGAAGGGCTTACTAGAGACATTGGACAAGGACGGCTGTCAATTATTTGGGTTCAAGATCAAGAATTCTGACTGGTATGGGAAGCAACCATACTTATTCCAATATTCCAATTCTTTTCAACTAAGGTAAAAAACTTAGGGCCACATATATGAAACGGTTTTGGTCTAAAACTCACGTAAAAAAGTGAGTTTTAGACCAAAACCGTTTCATATATGTGGCCCTAGAGTCAGTTAATTGCTGGTGAAAACTGTATTTAAGCACACCTATTTCTATAAATGAAGAGGTACGAGCTAATATGTCACCTCACTTGTGATATTACAAATTTGGATTGTGACAACAAAAATCTGTTTCAATTACATTTTTTCGCTCAATTATTTTGGAGGTCTACTGATTCCTTAATAAGTACTAAGTATGCAAAAGCTGGCAAAACATCTGCAGGCAGAAGTAGCTGGGACTGAAAGTCAAAGTTTAATGCAAAGGACAAAAAAGTACTTTGTGAAATTATCGCCAGAAAACAAAACTAAGGCTATTCAAATAACTGAAGAGTTGAATGCAAGTTTAAAGAATACCTATCACCACCACACAAACACACAAAAACGTATAGTAGATGAAATTATAAGACTTTTCTCAAATACATGTTTTTAGCAAATTTCCCTTAGTATGACAGGGAAACAGGTTTTATTTTCACCTTGTCAGAGAGAGCTCACAATGTAGTAAGATTCCTTATCTGGGATATACCAAGATATACCAACTATGCAGGAGGAGCTGAGGACATAGCTGCTCGTACAGGGTTAATATGAATCTCTAACTACATGTAACGGGTGGTGCTGCGTCCCGGTCCGCGGGTCGCGGGCGCACCCGTGTTCCTCTCTGCGGGCGCCCGGCGGGGATGGATGGCGCCGCTGGCCGTGCTACTGGCCGCGGGCGCACCCGTCCCATCCACTTACCTGACCCAGCTCCTGTCCTGCTCTCTTCCCCTGTCGGCCGGAATGTGTGTGCGCGCACGCTCGTTCATGTAAATTTAAAGGGCCAGTGCGCCGGTAATTATTTAATTACCGGGTGCTGACCCTATATAGTTTATGGATCCACGTCACTTCCCTGCTGGATCTTTGTTGCCTCCGTGCCCTAGAGAAAGCGGTATCATTGTTCTTGTCTATGCCGTTTTCCTGACCTTTCGCCTACGTTTCTCGACTCTGAACCTTTGCCGGCTACCATGACCTTACCACCTGTCCCCGACTATGTCTACGCCACTCTGTACCACGCAACACCTCGGCTGCCACCGCAAGCAAGTCACGTCAGGGGTAGCGACCTGGTAGACTCCCACCGCAGCAAGTCCATCCCTCTTTGCGGCGGGCTCTGGTGAAAACCGGGACCTAATTAGATTCCGCTCCCTGGCGTCTCTTACACCATCGCTTGCGACAGTCCAGTGGGTCCACTATCCCAGCCGTTACACTACATATACTGCAGGCACAGCACACTGAGGACATTGTGTGAGGGTTTACCTGATGCTGCTGCTGCTTCCAGCCCCCTCCTACATAGCACACAGGCATCCGTATCACACTGCTGTTAGTGTAATAATAAAATCCAGCAGAGAAAAAGCAGCATAGAAAGAGCTTATTTGTAGTTAATTCATGAGGTTTGAAGTTTCCCTGGAGGTGATAGGTCCTCTTTAAAGGGGTTGTCTCGCTACAAAGAATAGCTTTCAAATTGTAGGGAAAACAAAATAAAGACATTTTCCAAATATATTGCATTGTTCCTCTGTTTTCCCTAAAGAGATACAAGTGAATTTATTACCTCCATGGCTATTTCAGTTCCCTCAGTAACTGACCTGTAAACAAATCTCCCCGGGCTGTTTGTTCAATGAGATAACAGAGAGTGAGTCATCACACAGGTTGGCAGTGTCAGTCAGTGTACTGTGCTGCCAGACAGTAAAAAGCTTGATTTATCTCAAGTAAACAGCTCTGTAATTAGGGCTTTTGTTTTGGGGATCAGATAAGAAGTCCTTCCAGTAGTTTGAGAAGCTAATCTAATCTAATTAGCATCTGAAAGCAAAATTTAGCTGTACAAGCATGGAGCTTATGCAAATTAGTCTGAACCAGGAAGTGAAATATAATTTCTTTCATGCATTCTTTGAAACCCTGTGGGGTGACAACTCCATTAAGGGCACCAGTAAAACATATAAGAGGCTGTAATTCTGTGGTTTTTGGCTATAAAAACATCCATTTTAAAATACCTTATGTGGGAATTCTAAGTTGATTCATCTCTGTTTGAGATACTCATTATACAAAAAGTATCTTTCGATTTTGAGATCCTGTCCTCTTCTGAATCACACACAAAACTAATTTATTTAAAGTGGCACTTTAATATCATTTAACCCCTTACCAATAATTAACATGAGTCCGTCTTAATGCCGTTAATGGGTAATGTAGCCGGATTGCTCTTTAATCCCACTACATTGGCGGTGGGTGGTGACTGGTAACAGCAGGAAATGGAGCTGGCTCTGTTCCCTGCTTTTTACACCCTTAGACACCGCAACTGCATACCACTTTTTTTTCTGATTGGCACCCCTGTGGCGAGATCACAGGGTGCCAACTGCTGAACATGTTGGCTGGAAACCTTTTGAAAGTTTCCATTGTCCCTGTGTCTCCTGTTTTACCACTTCCTGCCCCAGGTAAAAAGTGGTAAAACTGCCATCTTTGTTCACCCTTCTGCATTGTTTATACAATACAGATGTCTGTACAAATAATTGCACACCCTTGTGGTCAAGTACCCAATGTACAAGTAAAAAAAAAAATGTTTAAAAGTGTAATAAAAAATAAAAATATTAAAAAGTTCAAATCACCTCCGTTTACCATTTTACAAATAAAAACTAAAATAATAAAAAGATACACAGAATTGGCATTGCCGCATCCATAAAAGTCTGATATACTAAAATGTAACATCATTTATCCCGAATGCTGAACACCGAAAAACATTCCAAATGCCAAAATTGCATTTTTTTTGGTCCTTTCATGCCCCCTTATTACATTACATTGTTACATAGTTTGTAAGGCTGAAAAAAGACAGAGTTCCACCCAGTTCAGACTATTGTGCTAAAGTGTTGATCCAGAGGAAGGTAAAAACCCCCATGAGGCAGAAGCCAATTGTCCTCATTTTAGGGAACAAATTCCTTCCTGACTCAAATCTGGGAATCAGAATAAATCCCTGGATCAATGCCCCTTCTCCAGAATCCTAGCCACTATAACTTGTTATATTATTACACTCTACAAAATGCATCCAGACCTTTTTGAACTCTGTTACTGAATTCACCATGACCAAGTTCCTCTGGCAGAGAGTTCCACAGTCTCACTGCTCTAACAGTAAAAAATCCATTCTATGTTTATGTAGAAACTTTCTTTCCTCAAGACATAGAGGATGCCCCCTTGTTCTGGATACAGTCCTGGGTTTAAATTGATCTTGAGAGAGATCTCTATATTGACCCTTAATATATTTAAACATATTTAATAAGTCGCCCCCTAAGCTGAGCTGTCTTTTCTCTAAACTAAATAACCTTAATCTTGCTAATATTTCTGGGTATTTCAGTCCACCCAGTCCTTTTATTATTTTTGCTGTCCGCCTTTGTACCTGTTCAAGTTCTACAATGTCTTTCCTGTGCACTGGCGCCCAAAACTGTACACAATATTTCATGTGTGGTCTAACCAGTTACTTGTATAATGGGAGAATAATGTTCTCATCATGTGCATCTATCCCCCTTTTAATACACCCCATAATCCTATTTGCCTTGGCAGCTGCTGCCTGACACTGGCTGCTACAGTTAAGTTTGCTGACCACCAGGATTCCCAAGTCCATCTCCATATCACTTTTACCCAGCATTTTTCCATTTAACATGCAATCATGTAATGGATTTTTCCTCTCCATGTGGATTAACTTGCATTTATCTGTGTGAAACCTCATCTGCCATTTTTCTGCCCAGGCCTCCAACTCATCCAGATCCCTTTGTAATAACACATTATCCACTATTGTGATGATTACTTTACAGAGCTTAGTATGATCTGCAAAGATTGATATTCTACTGTGCAATCCATGTGTAAGATCATTAATACAAATATTAAAGAGGATAGGGTCCAATACTGAACCTTGTGTTACCCCACTAGTAACAGGGATCCAGTCTGAGTATGCACAGTTAATCACAACCCTTTGTATTCTATAACTGAGCCAGTTGCCTACCCACTTGCAAACATTTTCCCCCAGTCCAAGCATTCTCATTTTACTTACCAACCTTTTATGTGGCACAGTATCAAATGCTTTAGAGAAATTTAAATATATGACATCCAATGTCTCACCCCGATCCAGTCTAGAAATAACATCCTCATAGAAGCTGACAGGACCGATCCTTCATAAACCCATGCTGGAACAGCATTATATTTATTTTCAGTGAGATACTCCAGGATAGCATCTCTTAGGAAACATTTAAACATTTTACCCACAACATAGGTTAAACTTACAGGCCTATAGTTTCCAAGATTACTTTTTGACCCCTTTTTGAATAATGGCACCGCATTTTCTATGCGCCAATCCTTTGGGACATACCCCGTTATTATACAGTCCATAAACATGAAGAATAGGGGCCTATCTATGACATAACTTAACTCCCTTAGGACACCGGGGTGTATGTCATCAGGACCTGGTGATTTATCTATTTTAATCTTCTTAAGACAGCTGCACTTCTTCCTGGGCTAGACAAGAAACATTTAAGTTGGAGTTTACCTTATCCCTCTGCTCGTCAGCAGGAAGATAATCCTCCTGGGTAAATATAGTGGAGAAAAAATAGTTTAATAGGTTGGCATTCTTCTCATCGCCCTGCACAATATCTCCCTCAATACTTTTCAAGGGCCAACATCTTCCATTTCAATCTTTTTAGTATTTATAGAGTTAAAAAATATTTTGGGGTTAGCTTTACTTTCTATGGCAATATGTCTTTTATGTCTCCAGCTTTGCTGCCTTTATCATTATTTTACATATTTTATTTTTTCTCTTATAGCTTTTCAGTGCCTCTTTGCTGTCCTTCTGTTTTCGTAGCTGAAATGCCTTCTTTTTTCTATTTATTGCCTCCTTTACATCTCTGTTGAACCACATTGGATTTTGCCTGTTTCTAATTATTTTATTACCATAAGGTATGTACCTCTCACAGTGGGCGCTTAAGATGTTTTTAAAAAACTCCCATTTATTATTTGTTCTAATATTTTTAAACACCTTGTCCCAGTCAATACGGTTTAGGGCCTCCCTAAGTAGATTAAAATTAGCTTTCCTAAAATTCAGTTTTTTTGTGGCTCCTCGACAAAAAAATTCTATTGAAGGATAAATGGAAATTTATTATATTATGGTCACTATTTCCTAGGTGCCCCTCAACCTGAACCTTTGTTACTCTGTCAGGTCTATTAGTGAATATTAAGTCTAGAAGGGGCTTTCCTCTAGTCGGTTTCTGCAGCAGCTGGGAAAGGTAATTATCTTTAGTTATTGATAAAACTTGTTTCCTTTATGAGAGCTACAGGTTTCCGTTTCCCAATTTATGTCTGGGTAGTTAAAATCACCCATAATAACAACCTCATTCTGATTAGCCACCTCATCTATTTGTCTGAGGAGTATATCTTCCATGGGTTCTGTTAAATTTGGGGCCTATAGCAGACCTCCTAGTAGAATTATATTATTGTTATAACCCCCATGTATATCTACCCATAATGATTCCACATGTTCATCTTCTGTATCTATATCTTAATAAATGTGATTAATAAAGTTGCACCTATCTCAAAATGGTACCAATAACAGAAAAAGGCATGGCAGTGAAAATGTTAAAATTGAAAATGTTTGGATCTTCTTATACAGTACTAAACCATAATGAAAACCCTACATATTTGGTATTTCTGGATTCATATCAACCTGCAGAATACAGATAACATCATTAATACTGAGGTGTGAACGCCGTAAAAGCAAAATCCCTGCAAACATGGCACAAGTAATTTTTCACATTTTGCCCCACCTAGAATGCTTTTGCGGTTTTCCAGTATATACTATGGTACGGTGAAAGACACCATTAAAAAGTACATCTTGTCCTGCAAAATAAAAGTCCTCATATGTCTATGTAGTTGGAAAAATAAAAATGTATGGGTCTTGGAAGGCGGAGAGGGAAGAACAAACATGACAAAAAATAGGCCGTGGGGGAAGAGGTTAATAAAACAGCCTTTTAATGTTTTTTTTCCCCTATAGTGGTGATAATTCAAGATAACTGAATACTTACTACCAGTTTTCACACAGATAACATCTCATTGCTGGGGGCCCAGCAGGGGTACACTTCGTGATTCATTTATTGTACGAGAATCCTTCTAACATGTAGACATTGTCCAAAGTAGAGAACTGCTTAATAGGAGAAGTCCATGTCTAGCAAACCCTGAGTAGAGAGTTGCTACTAGGCAGAGATTCCTGGTAATTCAGCTTTTGCAGAAATCTTGGAAGCTGGATCTGTGGTGATCAACATATTACTGAGCTGCCTTTCATGTACAAGCAGTTGTCTATGATGAGTCAACCGTATCAATAGGTAGGGTCTGACGGTTTGGTAGATGTATTTTGGCAAAACCACAGCCTCACGTGGCTATAGTAGTATCACCAGCAAACTCATGGGTCTACTGGTAGCCATGTGCACAACTACTAATCCATCAGACCCTACCCTTAAAGAGACAAGCTTCAGGATTACAATACTAGACATATGCTGCACTGTTTGCTTTCGACTGATAATTATTTAATAAGCCCATTAAATAATCAATTAATAGTAGCAAATTTCACAGTTGTTTCTTTTCTTATTCATGTTATAATTCAGCATGGTTGCCATTTAAATCATATACTATGCAATGTTTTACAGGGCGTTCACAGTGCAGCACCGCATTGCAGGAAAAGAGGTGCCAAGCAGTTACATTTATACCAGACAAAAAGGCCTGCTTTTAGCAGATTTGCATCTCACATTCAAAGTGCAATAACTCTAAAACATCTGTTGATGGAGCAGGGAGCAGGGACTTTAGCATCATCTCTGATGAAGCAATTGAGTTTACTTGCTGAACATTCTGTTGATGTTTGCATTGCTAAGTAAAGCAAGTTCACAGCTTTTATCACCATAATTAAAGGCAATGATTTTCTGTAAGTATTTTTACCTCTTTTTCAAAGAATTGCTATTACAAGCTGTAATAAGCTATAACAAGTAGCATTGTTTAATTTCACATACAAGGACTATAGCTTTGGTACTCGTCATAAGAAGACAAAATTCAAGCAAACAATAGTATATTATAACTATATATATACAATTGTAGTAAGTTTTTTGTGCAAAGTGCAGTTGTATAACATTAAGGTCATATCAGTGACTCAAAAATGTTATGTCTGGCACACAAGCTTTAACCCCTTAAGGACCCGGCGGTTTTTTTTTGTTGACACCTTCGTTTTTACCTCCTAGCCTTCCTGAGCATGAACCTCTTTTATTTGTCCCCCTCATAGACAATGAGGTGCTTTTATTTTGCAGGACAACTATGTACTTTATAATGGTGTTATTCAATAAACTAAAGAATATATGGAAACGCAAAAAAATTCAATTGGGACAAAAATTGTGGGGAAAAAAAAAACGTATTTTTCGCCATGTTTGTGGGGGTTTTGCTTTTACGGCGTTTCAATCTGTCGGTCAATACAAGTGTGTTATCTGTATTATACAAGGTTGATATGCATCTGACATTACCGAACATGTAGGGTTTCGTTATGTTTTGGTACTGTAAAAATTCCAAACTATTTTATAGTTTTGAAATTTTGTGTGTGGGCGGACCAATAATTTTTTGCACTTAACAACTGACGGACATCAGTGAGGGTTGCATTTTTTGCAGGTGAAGTTGTAATTTTTTTATCGCTAGCAGGTTTTGGAATGGATGGCGAGTTTTTTGATCCTTTTATTCAATTTTTTAAGTGACATAAAATGATCAAAAACAGCCAATTTGGTGGTGTTTGGTATTTTTTTTCTTCTTCAACGGTGTTCAGTGCACAGGAAAAATTATGTTTATTGTTATAGATCGACCTTTTCAGGACACGGCAGATAAAGATTATGTGTATTTTTTTTATTATTTTATTGTTTTTATTGTAAAAGGCGTAGTGTTGAGCTGATATTATCGACAAGAGTTGAAAAATCGGCAAGGTTTTTTTTGGTGATCGAAATTTCCGATCAATCGATAATTCAAGGTTAAAATCTGAGCCTCATCTATTAGATCGCGCCTTTTTCGCGGCGTCTGTAATTTTGGCGGCCAGCAAATCATATTATAGGAATAGAGCAGGGTGAGTTGTGAAGTGCGGACGTCATGACGGGATGTGTAGGGTTGCGATTGGCTGGAAAAATCACATGGTCCTCGTTTTAATAGAACAGCGTGTCCTGGTTCAGCCTCAGTGTCTCTCAGCGTCTCTAGGGAAGGACGTGCGCTCTGCCTGTGACCACACTGCGCAAGCTGAAATTAGTCTATTTCTGCACAGAGAAACCTCTGCTATTAGCTGTGATCCTTCCAATTTAGTTATATTAGAGATTTGAAGATTTTATGTAGTTAGCTAGAGAATTTTAAAGCAGCATCTACCGGTGTAAAGTCACGGCGGAGGGGGGGGGGGGGGCCCGCGGGCGAACACAGACAAGCTCTATCTATAAAGAACATTGGATAAAGTTCACCAAGACTTAGTGTAGATATTGTAGTGGAATATCTTTTTTATTAACAGTTTGCTATTGAAGTATTTCCTGGATATTGGGCAGTCTGAACTTATATTGGATAAACATCATTTCTAGTAACTGCAGGTCTCTTTGTTAGCTGCAAAACTCCACTTTTATTATCAGTATACATTTCAGATAGGTGTTCAATTTTACCCATTACACCTGTGACTGTTTATATTTCAACCTTGCACTTAAATTACAATCCAGCAATCTTGTAGTCAGCACTCAGCACAGGTTGTTTGTTGCCAAAAATACCGTGTATCGTACGAAAACATCACAGTTACGTGTTTTTTGACTTTTGCGCACCCAGTACTGTTCATTGACGCAGCATCTACGTAAATCTTAAAACAGCAATTCTATATTCACCACAGGTGAATTGAAAGGTGCAAAAAATACCGTGTATTATACGAAAACATAACAGATACGTGTTTTTTTGACTTTTGCGCACCCAGTACTGTTCATTGACGCAGCATCTACGTAAATCTTAAAACAGCAATTCTATATTCACCACAGGTGAATTGAAAGGTGCAAAAAATACCGTGTATTATATCAAAACATAACAGTTACGTGTTTTTTGACTTTTGCGCACCCAGTACTGTTCATTGACGCAGCATCTACGTAAATCTTAAAACAGCAATTCTATATTCACCACAGGTGAATTGAAAGGTGCAAAAAATACAGTTTATTATATCAAAACATAACAGTTACGTGTTTTTTGACTTTTGCGCACCCAGTACTGTTCATTGACGCAGCATCTACGTAAATCTTAAAACAGCAATTCTATATTCACCACAGGTGAATTGAAAGGTGCAAAAAAATACAGTTTATTATATCAAAACATAACAGATACGTGTTTTTTGACTTTTGCGCACCCAGTACTGTTCATTGACGCAGCATCTACGTAAATCTTAAAACAGCAATTCTATATTCACCACAGGTGAATTGAAAGGTGCAAAAAATACAGTTTATTATATCAAAAACATAACAGTTACGTGTTTTTTGACTTTTGCGCACCCAGTACTGTTCATTGACGCAGCATCTACGTAAATCTTAAAAACAGCAATTCTATATTCACCACAGGTGAATTGAAAGGTGCAAAAAATACCGTTTATTATATCAAAACATAACAGTTACGTGTTTTTTGACTTTTGCGCACCCAGTACTGTTCATTGACGCAGCATCTACGTAAATCTTAAAACAGCAATTCTATATTCACCACAGGTGAATTGAAAGGTGCAAAAAAATACAGTTTATTATATCAAAACATAACAGTTACGTGTTTTTTGACTTTTGCGCACCCAGTACTGTTCATTGACGCAGCATCTACGTAAATCTTAAAACAGCAATTCTATATTCACCACAGGTGAATTGAAAGGTGCAAAAAATACAGTTTTATTATATCAAAAACATAAACAGTTACGTGTTTTTTGACTTTTGCGCTACCCAGTACTGTTCATTGACGCAGCATCTACGTAAATCTTAAAAACAGCAATTCTATTATTCACCACAGGTGACTTGAACGGTGCAAAAAATACCATTTATTATACAAAACATAAACAGATACGTGTTTTTTGGACTTTTGCCCATTCCAGATGTTCTTGATAGACAGCCTTGCAGTAAATTTGAATACAGCAATTTTTTTGATCAGAGGTGATTGAGAATAGCTGTGTTTCCAATCTTTTAAATAGAGCTTTCCAAAAACTATTCCATACCTCTCAAATTTTTATATTTTGGGGCATGGACCGTACATGTCATGGTGGTAAGCGAGCAAAGGGGGGTAGCACTGGAGGTAAGGTACGAGAGAAGGCTCTTCCAGTGTGCGACAACACGCATGCAGGGATCGTCAGTGCAGGACGTAGGCCTGTCATCGCTGGTCAGGGCCCTGTGAATTAAGTAAGAAATCGTCGCAAAAATCTGTCTTCAGTGGTTAATGCAAACTGCATTAGCAGTCTTACCTACCTCGTCTCCCAGTCACGGCCACAAAATGTCGTCATCAGCTTTTTTCATCAGCATCCGTCCAACTGAAGCAGCCCAAATGTCAAACTCGTGTATCCCACCACTGTGGATATTCCATTGTCTGAAGGACCTTCTTTGATGAAAAATGCGGTTGGCGGTCAGAAGGCATTTTATTAGATCAAGAGGTTGATTTATTATGCTCTGACGCACAGTTACTGATCGCACAGAGGAGGTGAAGGAAAGCCGTCAATCGGCAAAAATCCCGGGCGGGCTCGGCAACGCACCGTGCAGTGCCCTTGCTTGTAGCCCGCAGCTTCTGGAGGCAGAAAGTCAGGTACGACCAAGTCACCTATGGTGATGATGATGATGATGACGGACATTGCGGTTCAATCCTGGTCTTTTCCGCAGAAATTGCTTGCCGAGCGCTTCATCAGTGGACGAGGAGGGGAAGACGATGGGGTGTGTCAATAAGGGTCCCGCCACAAAAGGGAAAGGCGTCGCAGAAGTCCGCTGATTTGATTCCGCCAGCCACGGTCAGCGCAAAACCCGCTCACTCGCTATCGCCGTCAAAAAGGTCCAGGACCCTTCTCCAAGCCTGGGCCTTCTTTGAGCATGCATATGATTCACCCTGAGATGTCATTGCGCTTCCTCTGCCGTAAACGCATAAGTAAGGCAAGAAACCTTAGTTGGTTAACACCACACAATGTCTAGTACATGCTGCGACTGCATGAGTTGAAATGGACACGGGGAACACTTGGCCAAAACAAGGCCAGACCGAGCAGGGCTCCAACCACGTGTCACACCTCTGTCTCCGCCTCCTACTCCCTCCGCCACCCATCCAAGCGTTACTCGCTGCCCTTGTCTCTCAGAGTCATGCATTCAGGGATAGCCTCCGCTTCAGCCTCCACCGTCGCCGTGTACACACACCACACCACCAGAGACCATCCTACCCCTTCTTCCTTCCGCCAGTTTGACGACCTGCACGCCGTACAGCGGCCAGTATAGCAGCCAGCCTTCTGTCTTCCAGGTTTGGGAACAGAAGAAACACTTTAACCCAAACCATCCCAAAGCCAAAGCCTGAATGTCGGCATTGCCAGGCTTTTGGCCTTTGGATAATGTTGCCTTTCCGTCTGGTGGACACAGATGGGTTCCGCCACGTCATGGCCCCCCGCCTGCCCCCAATCCCAGATGCCGAGCAGGCATTTCTTTGCCAGAAAAGCCGCCCCTTTGCCCTGGCCAGCCACGTGTCATCTAAAATTCAAGCGCTTTTGTCTGCATCTGTGTCCGGAAAAGCCCATCTCACCACCGACACATGGACTAGTAAGCAGGGGCCAAGGCCGCTATATCTCGTGACAGCTCACTGGGTGTAGCTGGGTGGATTCTCTGGGGGTGACGGTGGCTCTCAGGCTCGGCGCACGCTCTTAAAAACCCTGCAGGATGGTGCAGGGCTCTTTCCCCCAAGGTCCTCTGGGGGCATCACGTGCCCAGAGACACCAGGCCGTGTTGAAAATTAATCTGCCTTGGAGACCGTCCACACACAGGTCAGGAGCTGTTGGACGGCTCTAAGCAACGAGACCGAGCGCTGGCTGGGTGACAAGAACCTTGTGCCAGGCAAGGTGGTGGGGCGTTTAAACGGGCGAAAATCTGCTGGCCGCCCCTTAAGATCGGTAGGCTGGAGGAAACATCCCTTGCCTGGCACATGTCATGAACCTTGTCGTCCAGAAATTTCTAAAGAGCTCCCCGGTCTGGACTGCCTGCTGAAGAAGGCTCGAGTCTGAGTTCGCACTTCCGCCGTTCGCACCCTGTTTCATCCCCTGGCTGCGTTGCAGCGTCAGCTCGGCCTCCCCCTTAACCGTCTCATTGTTGACGTGGCAACACAGCTGGAATTCCCACCCTCCACATGCTCCAGCGATTGTGGCAGCAGCGCAATGCCATTACGCAGAAAGAAGTGACACCTAGCCTGACAAGCAGCGGTACGGACCTCGGGGTGTTGAACCACCGAGAGTGGAGGTAGGTGAAAAAGCTCTGCACCATCCTTGCCAGTTTTAAAGAAGCCACCAAAATGGTCAGTGCGGACAATGCCCTTGTCAGCATGAGCATTGTGGTGATCTTAGTTCTGGAACGATCGTTGGAAAACTCTGAAACAACAGGTCCCGCCAGCGACGGAGGAGGAGACGGACACAGATGCGGACACGGAGCCTTTCTCTCCGTCAAATCCACAAGGCCCGACAGTTTCACAATTTCATCGGTCTTCATTAGGCAGTGGTTCGGGTCCCAGAGCTAGTGCAAGGCGGCGCATCAAACTCTCAGGGTGCAAACATCTCAGGCAAGGGCCCGGGCTGTGTTGAAGCTGTGCCGGAGGCAGCGGAGGAGGAGGAAGAGGGGGAGGAGGTATTCCTAGACACCGATGTTCCCGACGTCCCTTGCCCTTTGGAAAGAGGTTTGGGGCGACTTTGAGGCGGAGGAGGAAGATGAGGAAGTCAGTTTGCTAGTGCCCCTCGACCCAGAGGCTTGGGAAATCAAAGGGCCCCTCTCTCAACATGAGTGCTTGGATGCTCCTTTCCTCCAACATGATCCTCGCATTAAGGCCAATCAAAATGAACAACTGTTACTGGGTGGCCACCCTCCTGGATCCCCGTACAAAACAAAAATCAGCACTTTCCTTCCACCCACCCAAATAGAGATTTAAAATGCAGGAAATGGAGACCTTGCTGATTGATCAACTGGAGACAAACTGTTGCGTCTGCTTCCCGTTCCCCCCCAAATGTCACGGTGGAACAACATCAGCGAGTGACAGCAGTAGAGTGCCAAGTAGGCGTTAGCGGCAGCAGCAGGCAAGGTGGCAGAAGCCTAATGGGTGACCTCTGGCAATCTTTGTTTACCACCTCACCAACGCATGCAATGCAGGGCACACATCCAACACACAGAGATCAGCTTTTAAAATCATGGTGCCGACTATCTGCGTCTCAACACCGATGTTTTTGCATGTGTTCCGGACCCAATAGACTTCTGGGGATTTCCCAAAATGGACGAATGGCCCGAGCTTTGGGTCGTCACGCCATAGAGGTGTTTGGTCCCGGGCCCCGCAGCCAGCGTCATATCTGAGCCGGACCTTCAGCACAGCTGGAGGAGTCATTACAGACAAACGCATCCGGCTTTCCACAGATAATGTGGATCGTTTGACTTTCATCAAGATGAATCGGCATGGATCTCTGAGATGTTGTGGCCCCAATTGCCGAGGTCACCGATTAGTTGCCGGTCTAAATTCACATTTCCCTTTTTAAACAGAAATGGTCCCCTTGAAAACTTTTTTTAAATGTTCATTTCTTACTGCAATTTTTATTCTCTTTTCCCAACAGTTCATTTTGATGGTTTTGCTGTGAGGAGACTGTAAAAGACAGCAAGGTTTATGACAACCCGTATTCCATTTACTCACTTTATCTTTAAGAAGTTTTCGCATTGTCAATGGTTTTGAGGGCAATGGTTGCTGTGAGATACAGCAATAATCATGGTCCTTTGGAACAGAAATGTGACTTCTAAAATGGCATTTCTCCCTCACAAATTTTTAATAGTGGCTGAGAAGTCATCATTTATAATTTTTTGGGGTCATGGGGTGCT